>LPNX010321704.1:43128-61059 GCA_001517045.1 Pseudotsuga menziesii | reverse complement strand
ATATATATATGTCTGTGTGTGTGTGTGTGTGTTGTGCTGCTAATCGATTGAATCTGTGATAAGTATTTTTATGTTGAATATTGCAATATGTGTTGACTGGTAAATAGATTGTTATCTTGAATGAATAAGAAAGAACCAAAAGTATAATTCCTGATTTCGGTCGAGTGGTTTGATCAAGTACTATAATAAAAGAAATCCCCCCATAGCTGTAGAAATGTGGTTTTGGCAGTTCCCATAAGATATCTCAGGTGAGATTGCATCTGCGTTATAGGTGTTGCTGATGGGGTAATCCTCTATCAAGCTAATATCATGGGGTTTGTTGACAACTAAGGATTTCAACACAGGTCTACTAGAATTGAAGCCAACAAATGGTTCAGTTTCCAGGACTGTGAATCATTCTAGTGGGGATCTGTTTTGGAACCTGACGAAGCCGAAAGTTCAAGATTGGGTGGATTTTAAGGCACTAGAGTTTGCACGAGAAGGAAGTGAAGGTTCTTGATTGAACCCAACTGAGTGGTTAGAGTGACACCTTTATACCGATATGCATGAGATTTTATTTAGAGAATTTACCATTTTGTTGTATGAATGGTTGTTAAAGTTGATGACACAGAAGAAAACAATTTCAAAGAGGAGAACAGGTAGAGTGGAGCTCTCAGCTAATTTAGCGGGTGAAAAGTATTATATGTAGGGAGGTTGATTTTTGGGTTGACAATATTTTGGAAGGATACATCACTAAAATTACTGTCGACACAATAAAATAATATAGTGAGGTAGAAAGAGAATTTTTCCAAGGACCTAGAGGACGATACATAACATCTCTAAAGATTTGGATCGAGATGCTCGTATGTGAGAAAGGTATACCGAGAATGGAGTTCGATGAATAATGAATTATGCACAAAGACCTGGGATATGTCACAAGAGAAGTTTGAGAAAAATGGAGCAGAGTAAGTTGAGATGTCTCATGGTGATAATGAGACTTAACTAGAAGGTGGATGTCTAAGAAGTGGAAGAAGATTTTAGTTGGGAAAGAGAAAAGGGACTGCGACTTGAAGAGGAAGTTGTAGTATGACCAGAGGAGAGGACTACGAATTGACTTCTCACTTTGATGAAGTTTCCAGCAATGAGGAAGAGGAATAGCAATCTATACCTGAAAAAGAAGACAAAGAAGAAGCCCCATATCCAAAATATGAGTACACCATACCCATTATCCCATGTACATCCCCGAAGGTAAGATATAGAAAATCATCATCTAGTGGTGTTTTTAATCAAAGTAATAATAATAGTGGGAATAACAGACAAGGGACTCATTCTATCCAAACCTTTAATCTAGCAGCACCAAGAACAAATATAATGGTCAGGAACGATATAAAACTACCAATATTTAATGGAAATGGGTTAGAAGAACTTGAGCAACATTGGTTTCTATGTGAATCTATATGGAATGCACGACAGGTCCAAGATGAAGCCATCAAGAAAGCTCAAATGATCACAACCATTAGGGTTCATGCCTTCGATTGGTACATGAAATTATCAGTGGTTCTGACAGGAGTCCCACATAAAACACTAGATCAAATTCAAGCAGGATTAATAGATGAGTTTAGAAATTTTAAATATGATTCGTAGTGTATTACATAGATAAAATAAATTGAGAAATTGCCTATGAATTATGTTTGGTACTTTAATCAGAGATTCAAGACACTGATGGAGAAAGTAAGTTTTCAAATGTCAAATGTTCAACACAAAGAATGGTTCATTCCAGTGTTGTTACCACATATCCATATTCCTTTGATGCAGCAATGATGCGAATCCAGTCGCAACTAGCTAATCTTACACTACAACTTCAAGATATCAAGAAGGGAAAGGAAGTGTAAGAAAAACTATGGTGTACTAGATGGAGAACTGAAGGACACCATCAAGACGACTTCCTCACATTCATGAATTATGTCACATCGGGAGCATCAAACCCGATAAATACCCGAAGGATTCCCTGGTGTAGAATATGTCAGACTAGAGGGCATCGATTGGAAGAATGTTTATACTTACAAAAGATCATAATTGCATCGGCTATTTTATACTGTAAATTTTGAAAATTATTAGGCCATGATGAGAAAGAATACAGATCATATCAGTTGTTGCAGGAGAAAACATTTGATACCTATTGAAAGAATATTGATGAACAAATACATGCTGAGCGAGATTAGGCTTAATATCCATAGGCTCAGTGTCTTCAAGCCCAATATCCGCAAAACCAATACCTGCAACGACAATACCGTCGACCTAGGGGGGTGGAATTTTTAGAGGCTGAGGACAAGGAGGAGGACTTGGTTGTAGAAGAGGCCAAATTATATGTTATAATTATGGGCAGCCTGGACATTTTACCAGGGACTACATGATTCATACTATGACATGTTTATACTGCAAATATTTTGATGATATTGTCGAGGAATCTCCTAAGTTGATTATTAGATGGCATACCAAGAATGTGGGAAAATAGAATCCATAGAATCCCAATCCAAACACCAATCAGAATATCTAGAAGATCTCCACTGAACCAAGGGAACCACATATTGTTGTTGGGACAAGAGGAGGTGTTGCGACTAGGGAAGATCAAGTAATATCGTGTGGACAACTGCCGGTGCGGCCAACAACAAAAAATAAAGCACCATTCAATGTCCAAAAAGAAAAGGAAGTACTCTTGGATGCACGACAAGAATTCATTGACAAGAATCAAATGTCAACTTCTATTGCTAGACCACCTTAAGGACCAATATTGGGAATGCCTGAGAGTTTTGACCAGTTGTTTCGAAAGAAACTGATGGAAATTTTTAGTAGACTAAAAGAATTATTTAAAAGTTTCTTAGCACTAATACAAGATAAACATGTTGTCACAAAATTGACATGTTTGATAGAAGAACCTCGAGAAGAGGTACAACTAGAAAAAGGGTTAATCATATCGGGAAATGATCGAATAGTGGTAGGGAACTAAGAATGATTTCCCAAATAGGAGATTACAGAATGGATTATATTATTCAAGACTTAGGCTATGATGTGAACATTCTAACTAGACAGACTTGGGAGAGTATGGGGAAGTCGAGACTTGCATGGTCTCCTGTTCAACTCAAATTAACAAATCAATTGAAAGTACTACCTATTGGTTAATTGAATCAGGTTCCTATCGAGATAGAAGGACTCAAGAATTATGCTGACTTCGAAGTGATTGACATTGTCGATGATACAAATCCATATCCCGCACTTCTAGGGCTCAACTGGGAAATTGATAATCATACCATTATCAACTTTAAGAAAATAATCTTTACATTTGAAGACTTAGAGTTAAGGGTAGTCACACCTATTAATCCGCAGGAAGGTCAAAGATATGTCGAGCAAGTGAACAATGAAGGGAAAGGAATATATCTCAACAATATATATAAAATTAATTCTATAATGGATGGTTTCATGTAAATCCAATGTTTGATGGAAAGCTCAGTTATCACATCGTTAGTTCATGTACAATGGAATCTAGAGAAGCTTTGGAAAGTTTCCTTAACCGATTGCATGAAGTGTCAATGAGAATATGCGCAAGAATTACTTAATTTGTGCGACAAGTAGAAATCGAGGTAAGTGATATACCCACATATGAAGGTTTTCCTAACCTGGAATATTTTCTTATAGAATTTGAAGAAAGAGTTTCAGGACCTCAGTGCTTATCAATTCTAGATTTGGAACAAAAGGCTACACCTACCAAATGGTGGATCACTCATAAACAATCTATATTAGAATGGTATCAATTTTGGAGATTGATGGAGATACGATTTGGAGAGAAGATCAACTATACCGGTCAAAAGTGCAAAGGATTGACTAATGTTGTTGAGCAAATTGAATATTGTCCTGCGACATGAATGGGTTCATCACTTTGTACATACATTGGATATGATACCAAGGAACTGGTGCACATCAATCAAGTTGCGAAATGGGACTTTTGAATGGAAATAACTTGGTGCTATCTTTACACACACATTCGAGTTTGCTGATGACCATCCATCGATTGATGCATAACAAAGTCTGAACCCAAAACTCGACGACACATAGGTATGATTTTCGCTGTCGACCATCCGACAAGCCTTGACTTTTAGAAATGTTGGTTGCTTTTTGTCATATCTCCGATAGGCATATGGTCTAGTCGGATTTCCGACAATAAATCCTTGAATTTCCAACCATATATATATTAATATAAATGTCATATATGTGACAAATACATGTCGTATTTTCTACGGACGTATTTTTTGGATATTCTATAAAATAATGGCAAGATATTTGACCCACAATCCTATTTTGAAGGAATGATATTCGAGGACAACCCCTTCGTTTATACGATGCTTATCCATATGATATTCAACCCTTAACCTTGTGAAGAAGTAATGATATCCAACGACATTTGGCGTCAGAGGTATGACATCACTGTAAAGAATATGGAAAATGATGTCGTATATACGGCGATGTAAAAGGTATTAACCGACGAGAGTTACCGTCAGTGGTATCACATACTCGTCGGATACAGTGGGGTTGTCTGTCGGATATTTGACAACCTTGGATATTTAAAAAAAATACTAGCTCATCTATATAATTTTGTTAGAAGCATGTATAAGTAGTAAATCATTATGGAAACACATTACTCCTGTAAACATAGCTTAGTTTAGAAGAGTTTTCAGTGATTGTTGTAACCATGCTTTATTCCAGTTTAAACATACATGGTTTCTCTAATTCAGAGTCATAACTCCTAATACTAATGAGTTTCTTAAGTGGTGTTTAACATAGGGGATTCACTATGGATAATCATAGCTAGTTTAAGCTTTATCATTTAGCTCATCATAACCAATGGGATTACAAGCTCAACTATTCCAATTGAATTGGAATATTCTAATTAATGTAATCATTCCAATCATAACCATGTGAACTAAGAGCATGTGTGTTTCTATATTATGTGCAACTTTTATCATTAATAGTATTGAAACTATAAGTATGTTTCTAGCCTAATGATTACAATCAAAAGTACTAGATAAACCACTGTAATTGGATAAGTAAATATAATACCTAGTAATATACTCATAGTCTTAGGATATGTAAATATTGGTATACTGTTTCTACATAATTGTTATTGCATAAGGTATAGTATCACTAATCATACCCGTTTCTACGTCATTTTGGACACTAATACCTGTTTCTACATCATTTTGGAGACCTTCAACACAAATCACTACTTATTATTCTTCAAAGTATATGTTCTAATTTAACAATTATATATAATATCATCAACAGTATGAATTGTCCTAATATCCATAGCATTTTCAATGAAATTTTCCAAAGACAATTATTACAAAAAATTATGGACAACTAGTACAATATGTCGTACATGTAGAGCAAGGGATGTCGGTTTCAAAAGTTGTACAACATCACGTTGATAATTAAGTTTTGTAACTTGTATAGTGACCTAGTAAAATGGGTCTCTATGACCATTTATTCCAAGCTTGACACCCCCCAAGGATGAAACTATATATGGGATCTGCCACACACCATGTCAAATATATATTATATATGTTCACGTGAATATACTTATGTCCATAAGACAATGTGTTACTTAAAATAACATACCATTTTATCAAGTTGTATTGATGTTTCTTATGCTTACATCTTAGGCAGTAGAAGTTTTGTATATCCTACATCAAATACAAGTAATAATGGGAAATCAAGATAATAACAAGAATTGGAAAATCTCAAAAACTAGTACCCTGTTTACAAGAAGTGGTGGCATATTGAGCTTGCCCTTACTTGCGCTTTTGTTAAACCTAGAGATTTATATTTGGATTCCTCTCCAGATTCTCTATTTGGTTGGAAAGACATCATGAAGGGTGCCTCACAACTACATCATATTACAAATATTATTAGTATATTTTTAATAAATCTAACAGATGTAATAAATTTTGTTCATCCTAATTCCATTATAAATAAGAAATGCAAAGTTTACATTTTAGAATTGTACATGTTGCAACAAGTATAGTAAGGTCTCCATCAAATGAATTATCCAGGAATGTAACCAAGAAATTCTCAAAATTTAGATGACACGTGAGTGGGTTGTAGAAAGGCACCACCGTAGCCATTCATTGAGCTCCTCTTTGTTTCGAGAATAATTTAATATTCTCTACTAAACGGTACCAACCATGTAAAGGTGGAATCTCTTATGGCCCCCCCCCCCCCCCCCCACATCACTCTTAATTACCCATACACAATGCATGTACTTGAAAAAAAAGCATGTTCAAACATGCAGATTTCATCATAAAGAAACATTTACCATTCACTCGATAAAAGCTAACATTCATTAACCATTCATTCATTCAGTAGGGAAAAAAAATATGCATGACACTGTATTATTGAATATAATTTCATAGTATTTATTCAGTCTGCACTTCTTTGTATTTCTTTTTCTCTTTACAAAATCAAGAAGAAACTCATCGTCTGGAACTTGTTGTTCAATTCTTGATGGTTCAACAACTTGTCGTGGATTTTGCGGTAAGGGGTCTGGATTTTCTGCAATAATTTCAAAATGTTACATTGATATATTATGGTATTATAATGACATGTATTTTATTTAAAAAAAATTACAAAGGTTTTTTTTATACCTGATGTAGCCACATTATGTACTTTATATTCCTATACTCTAGGCTCAACCTATACAGTGTGACCCTCTACATGCTCTCCTGTTTAAACATGGAAAACTACAATTAATGTTCACCATCTTCAATGCAATAATTAAAATTGATGTAGCATATGAATAAATTCATGACCAATATTCGAAGCATGATCTTCGATCGGTTGTTTTCCATTGACCTAGACATTGATTGGATTGTTGCTTTCCTGCTCAAAACATAGTCAATATTTTATGGAATTTTTTTATAATGAATAGATTGCACAAGTAATAAATATTCATTGAACTATATATATTTTATATACCTGTGTGCAAGGTGGATCACTAGAAGACCGTGTCTTCCTAGACAATCTTTTTGGCTTCAAAGCCGTGCTAGAAGCCAAGCTTCAGGTCTTCCTTAGTGGTCACTTCATTGAATCAGTCAGTCGACATATTTGCATAACACCATGAATTTATCTTTTGTGGTGCAATAAAACAAAAAATAATTTCCAATTTATTATTTGGATTAATTATTAGTTTTTCGATACTTACAATTCATGCCACCAAATTTGAATAACCACCAGGCCCAAGCTTGTGTGGACCATTTTTTTCTTGTCTTGCCTTGGTGGCCTTTGATGTGTCATACAACCTATGAAAGTGAAAATATGTTAGATGCTCCAAATTTTATATATAAATTAGTAATAATAAGGTTTAGAATTACATTGTCTAAAGTATTGCATATCTCCCTGTGCCTGGTTGTAGCTTTCCTTGTTTTCTCAGATCCCTCCCCTTTCCATATTCCACTAGGCCTTTCCACTCTCTAGATGGAATCATCAGAGGGCGTTCATGCCTAGGGTTTATTTCTAGGTGAACCCTATATTGGTCCTGCACAATCTTCTTATGTTTTCTAGCCTTCTTTAGGACCGCGACTCTATTAAAGGTCTCGTTGTTGAACATGCCAACCAACTGATTAGTGAGCTCATCTTTTAAATTTTAAATTTGTCTATCCCACCTTGTACGGATGGTGGGCCCAAATATCTCCAAGGACAAATAATTTATATGTTTATAAAAACATCATTTATTTAAAAACAATCGAGCCATCATTAGTTGAAAGACAATGTTTAATCGGTATATAGACAATGAAATTATAAACACTAACTTGAACAATGTATAATAATTACCTGGGATATTCTGTATCTTTATTGGTATGAGCTCTTTGTCCACCAAGAATGTTGTCCATATTGTACCCATGCTAGTGAGATGGGAAGATCTAGGAAATGTTGCTTCAACAATATCAATACTAGCATGTGCTGCATCGACCCCTTCTTCTGCACGATTTGGTGTGCGTTGGTCACTAGTTGGTGCACTAACAACTGGCCTAAGGGGTGTCTCTGAACATGTTGCAGATTGTTGAGTTGACAATGGTGAGACATGAGATGAACGTGGAGTCATTTTCTCATGTGACGACTCTCCATGAGTATCACTAGGGACAACACCACCTTGACCACTAGTATGTGGTCATAGAAAATCTTGTAAATACAGACCATAGGTTTATAAGTTCACCATCATATACAAGTAAAACTTATAAAGTGATAAATGGATTTATATTGTGATTAAAGATTCCGCAACTTACTTGCAAGGCATGCGATCTCTTTACCAAAACATCAACCTTGGATTTAATCTCATCTATCTACGACACAATGAATAGAAGATGAAGGATATCCTCATTAATTTTTTTCAAGGCCTTCCATATCATCTAAATCGGGTCTAGAGAAGAACCAATTCTAGCATCGCGCATCAAATCATCCACATCTAAATCTATTGATTGCTTTGACACTATTTCAAACGCTGAATCAGTGGTATGCAACAAAAATATATAAAACATTACTGACGTGAAAGCAATAGACCAAGGAAAAAACTATATTAACAAAAATTATTGATCATTATATATTCATAAAATTACAATTAGGTTTACCTGATGCCTAGATGGTGGTTTTGTCTGATCCATAGCAGGGGGCTTTCCCCAATCATCCCCCCTACCAAAAATAAGTAGAAAATATTATCAGAAAGAAACCAATATACACACGAAAAAGACAAAAAAAACATTATGCTCCATATTATATTTGTATGTCTCCAATGAATTATACCTGCTGCCTCGAGGATCATTTACTCAAAAGATCAATGGTTATAGGGGACCTGCCCCGATCTACTGATAGGGAGGTTCCCCTTATAACACCCTGCATAAAAAACATAGAAAAAATTATCTAAAGAAACCAAAATAATCAGGGTAACAACATTATAAGCAAACATTTTGACGTATTTAAATTGTACATTTACAATCTTGTGTACATGTTTCCCCAAGGCTGTTGTCGTCTGATGAACACTAGCTGGGTGGTTTCCTCGATCAACGCTCTGCAACAATTATATAGATAACATTATCTAAATGAATCGAATATACTCATGAAATAACACAACAAAAAAATCTCTGTGTTCATATTTAATTTATACAATTACATCGATGTATACCTGGTGACTTGAGGGAGGTTTGGTATCATCTACTACTATGGAGGTGCCCCTTACAACACCCTGCTTTAAAAACTTAGAAAAAATTATCCAAACAAAACCAAAATACTCATGGTAACAACATAATAAGAAAACATTTTGACACATTTAAATTGTACATTTACAATTAGGTACACATGTTGGCCCGAGGCTATTGTAGTATGATAAATAGTTGGGTGGTTTCCCCAATCAACACTCTGCAACAAATATATATTTAACATTATCTAAATGAATCGAATATACTCATGAAAAAACACAAAACAACTCTTTTTTCAAATTATATTTGTACTATTACAAAGATATATACCTGCTACCTCGAGGAAGTTGTACTCCTATGACTAGTTGTTGGGGAGATGCCCTGATCACTACCCTATGAAGTAAATATAGAAAATTTAAATAAAATTATGACAATGGACCAATGAAAAATCCATAAGAGGTTAAACTAATTAAAAAAAGGTTGGGTAAATTGTTAGATGTACCACTCCCATAGTAAGCATGTTTGTATCTACTTGATTCAAATTGTAATTAATAAGCAACTTTTCCCTTGTAGCTATTTATTTAATCAAACATGCAAAGAAACAGTTTATTTCAATCCCCTCAAATATTTAGCTGCGTTTCTTATTTGTAGACACTAGTTGTGTACTGTTTATAAACCCCACAATATTCCCTGTGGCTTTTGGCCTTCCGTCAATGTACAACGTTGCTCCTTTATTTTGATCTTTGTCTTTCAGCCTTAAGTAATTTGCTGACAATCCATATATATGCATACTTTGTGTGTATTGGACCAGGCACAACCAATCTTTGTAGTTGTAACAGGGTCCAACATACCCCATCAATTTTGCACATTTGTTGTAACCGACCTTTATGCCATCCATGCAAAACAACACCAAACCATGTAATGACAATGGTGCAATTCAATATATCCTCTTATTCACAAAAAAATGTTTGTTTAGTTGAGGAATATCCTTGGGTACCCATTGTTTCACCAGATGTTTGTACCTCAAGGGAACCTTGATGTCACCTATTGTCTCATCATCATAGGAACATGCCCCCCTTCAATGAGAAAAAAATCCATGTATTTATGGAATTTTCTTTTGATATTTTGATATCTAGTTGATATAGCCCTTGTAGACCTACTGGATGTCTCACTTTCATCTAGTATTACTGAACTCCCCTTACTCGAGGAATAAATATATGGAAAATACCTATTTGTTTCTACCTACACCATGGGAAAAAAATTCAGATATGACCTTGTTGGGTATGCATAATTCATATTAGAGAATTACAAATCATTAAGGCATGCATTTTCCACTATCATCATACACAGTTATCATTTCTCCCCCAATCTTGAAAATGCATATATTGACCAAGGTGTATATTAAAGGTGGAAAAACTAACCATTTTACCCATAGGGACAACAAGACCAATGACTTTAATCTTTTCTCTCTCTCAAGTTATTTTTTTTTCCTCGGAAAAAGTCGTAATTTTATTTCATAAAAGAAAAAAAAAATTACATTCTGCACATGTAAAGGATAACTAAGATCCCTACATTTTCACAAATTTACTGTCACATATTATCAACATATCAACTGTCTCATACTATCCAAAAACAAAACCATCAACAAAATCAGGCTAACCAAAAACAAAGAACCATATCTCGCATAGTCCTCTGCCTCTCCACTAAGCTCTTCTCCAAAATATAAGCCAGGCCTAAATAAAAACTCTCAATCTCTACTTGGTGAATAATGAACATCTTTATGTCTAGATCCTGGCCCTCTCTCTCAAGTTATATTGTCACATATTTTTTTCATCATTGTATAAGCAGAAGTAAATAACAAAGGTAGATATAGAAAAGTACTGTTGTAATAAATTCATATATAATTTTAATCTCTTTCAACTTTAACGCTCCACTGGTCACTACGTTAAAGTTAGTCCTTGAGATGAGTTATCAATTCAATGTACAAAACATAAATAGTAAAAAATTACAATGAAGTTTAACTAATGAATAGTAATTAAAGAACAATAGTAATGCTAGATAGATTTGGTTTGGATCTGCTTTATACTCAGACATTTTGAGTCAACTCTTGTCACTGTAAGGACAAGCTATCATAAGACATACCTTCAGAGAGAGAGAGAGAGAGAGTTAGAGTATTGTTGGTTTAGGTTCACATTTAATGGTTGGAGCTCAGGGGTCGGCGATCACGGTTCACAATTTACAACACAATTCTAGAAGCCCTAGAAGAGGTACCTTATGGCCTTTGGTACCCTACTTTAAGTGTACTCAACTTTACAGCAACACTAACCCTATGCATCCAACAAATATTAGATCTATCCTTCTTTCATGCCAAGATACTCCAAGAGTGAATTTATGCACATAATATATAAACTTGGCATAGCTTCTAGAATGATCACTTAGGAAACCCTAGGTTTTATGGTGGTTACCATAATAAAACATAAAATAAAGTCGAGTACACTTAGAGTAGGGTACCAAAGGTCATGTGGTCACATAATAATAAAACAATAAAAGTAATAAAGTTAAGAAATCATACCAAAGGTGGTCAAGGTACCACACACAATAAGGGCGTTTGGACCAAATAGAAGATGAAGGACCATAAGTCAACAAAAGGGGTCACAACAATATGGTAAGGAAACCCCCATACCCACAAGACCAAGGTGTACTTTAAAGGTGAACAAATAACCGATTTTACCCATAGGGCCAACAAGACCAATGAATTTAATATTTTCTTTCTCTAAATTTATATTGTCACATATATTTTTATCATCATTGTATAAGCAGACATAAAAAACAAAG
Organism: Pseudotsuga menziesii; assembly: GCA_001517045.1. Taxonomy (NCBI): domain Eukaryota; kingdom Viridiplantae; phylum Streptophyta; class Pinopsida; order Pinales; family Pinaceae; genus Pseudotsuga; species Pseudotsuga menziesii. The sequence continues at coordinate 49,006 of LPNX010321704.1, read as the reverse complement.
GTAGATCTAGAAAAGTGCCACTGTAATAAATTTATACATAGTTTTCATCTCTTTCAACTTTAACGCTCCACTGGTCACTACGTTAAAATTCTTCCTTGAGACAAGTTATCAATTCCAATGTACATAACATAAATAGTAAAAAATTACAATGAAGTTTAACTGATGAATAGTAATTAAAGAACACTAATAATGCTAGATAGACCTGGTTTGGATCTGCCTTATACTCAGACATTTTGAGTCAGCTCTGTTCACTGTAAGGACAAGATATCAGAAGACATACCTTTAGAGAGAGAGAGAGAGTTAGAGTGTTGATGGTTTAGGTTTACATTTCACGGTTGGAGCTCATAGGTTGGAGATCACGGGTTGGTGACCACGGTTCACAATTCACAACATAATTCTAGAAGCCCTATAAGAGGTACCATATGACCTTTGGTACCCTACTTTAAGTGTACTCAACTTTACAGCAACAATAACCTTATGCGTCCAACAAATGTCAGATCTAAACTTCTTTCATGCCAAGATACTCCAAGAGTGAAGTTATGAACATAATATATAAACTTGGCATGTCTTCTAGAATGGACACTTAGGAAACCTTAGGTTTTAGGGTTCTTACCATAATAAAACATAAATTAAAGTTGAGTAAACTTAGAGTAGGGTACTAAACGTCACATGGTCACATAATAATAAAAAAATAAAAGTAATAAGGTTAAGTAATCATACCAAAGGTGGTCAAGGTACCACACACAATAAGGGCGTTGACCAAATAGAAGATGAAGGACCATAAATTAACAAAAGGGGTCACAAAAAGATGGTAAGGAAACCCCATACCCACAAGACCAAGGTGTACTATAAAGGTGGACAAACTACCCATTTTACACATAGTGCTAACACGATCAATGAATTTAATCTTTTCTCTCTCTAAAGTTACATTGTCGCATATATTTTTATCATCATTGTATAAGAAGAAGAAAATAACAAAGGTAGATCTAGAAAAATACTGCTATAATAAATTCATACATAATTTTCATCTCTTTCAACTTTAATGCTCCATCGGTCACTGCGTTAAAGTTGGTCCTTGAGATGAGTTATAAATTCCAATTTACAAACATAAACTTTAACAAAATTACAATGAAGTTTAACTAATGAATAGTAAGTAAAGAACAATAATATTGCTAGATAGATCTGCTTTGGATTTTCCTTATACTTAGAAATTTTGAGTAAGCTCTTATCATTGTAAGGACAAGCAATGAGAAGAAATACATTCAGAGAGAGAGAGAGAAAGAGAGTAGAGTATTGATGGTTTAGGTTCACATTTCATGGTTGGAGCTCACAGGTTGGAGATCATAGTTCATAATTCACAACACAATTCTAGAAGCTCTAGAAGAGATACCATATGACCTTTGGTACCCTACTTTAAGTGTACTCAAATTTACAACAACAACAACCCTATGTGCCCAATAAATATTATATCTATACTTCTTTCATGCCAAGATACTCCAAGAGTGAACTTATGAACATAATATATAAACTTGGCATGTCTTCTAGATTGGTCACTTAGGAAACACCAGGTTTTAGGGTGGTTACCATAATAAAACATAAAATAAAGTTGAGTACACTTAGAGTAGGGTACCAAAGGTCACGTGGTCACATAATAATAAAACAATACAAGTAATAAGGTTAAGTAATCATACCAAAGGTGGCCAAGGTACCACACACAATAAGGGCGCTAGGACCAAATAGAAGATGAAGGAGCATAAGTCAACAAAAGGGGTCACAACAATATGGTAAGGAAACCTCCATACCCACAAGACCAAGGTGTACTGTAAAAGTGTAAATACTACCCATTTTACCCATAGGGCCAACAAGACCAATGAATTTAATGTTTTCTCTCTCTCAAATTATATTGTCACGTATATTTTTATCATTATTGTATAAGCAAAACTATATAACAAAGGTAGATCTAGAAAAGTACTGCTGTAATGAATTCATACATAATTTTCATTTCTTTCAACTTTAACACTCCACTGGTCACTGCGTTAAAGTTGGTCCTTGAGATGAGTTATAAATTCCAATGTATAGAACATAAAAAATAAAAACAATTACAATGAAGTTTAACTAATGAACATAATATATAAACTTGGCATGCCTTCTAGAAAGGTCAGAACTCAAGTACAATGAACACACACCTCCGCTTTACAATATTAGTTAGTTGACTACAGTTGGTTGCATTTAGAAATTAGTGTATGCGTCGATATGTTCTCACAGTGTACAATATTCATTTTCCTCGCAATATGGTAAAAAATGCATACAATATCTCACAACCAAAAATACCATACACTAGGTGAATATATCATGACATACACTATAATTCACGACTTACAGAAATATTCTTTCTATGTACCGAGAGATATGCACCCAATGATTTAATTTGTCATGAATATTTGATGAGGTGAAATATAAATAGCCGGAGTCATTGGATTTACTACTAGTCATTAGTTGCATTATGTCAAAATAGAGTAGACACTAGTGAAAATATATGCTCTAAATTAAATTGCAGCTGTATGAGATGCCACATAAGAAACATGAAAGGTCCTACATTAAGTAAGAATCCTCCACACTGGGAATACCCATCATGGACCAACCAAAATTAATAGCTAGACCAAATAGGGTCTACTTTGAGTGAAACAAAAACCAATAAAGGTTAAATTAATTGCTTTAGACAGAATGAAACCATCATATTTAACTAAATTAGCTTTGTTTTCTTTGTGAATCTTAACATTTATCATTAGATGTTTGGTTCCTTCCTCCAAATCATCTTCTGTACCCACAACACATGTTGCATTTTATATATGTCAACTAACACATATTTATGGGACGGTGTTCATTGATTTAGAATTTAATAGTACTCCATCTTTTCCATTTGTGTATGCTCTTCAACTTGTGTTTTTTAAGTGGTTCATTTGGGCTGATCAAAATTAAATTGGAAGGTTTTCCCATCTCCTCATTAAGTATAAAACATTTTACTTTTAATGTTTACTTTTAGTTTATTTCCTTCAAGAATATTCAAAACATACACATCATGTTACCTTCATTTTTAGTATTAAAATAGTTTAGGCTAATTTGTAGAGCTATGGAAACATTAATTGGTTGGAGGAACACCTTCTTGGATGTTCTCTTCACATACTCTACCATGCAATCTCAGTGAACAAATATGGTTGAAGGTTTGTTTACTTATTTATAAAATAATGTTTTTACTTTGGATTATGCTTCCATCTTTAACAATTTCAAGATTTTTTTAGATTCCTTCCACTTACAAGCTAGTTCCAACACAACACAATGCACACATACACACCTAAACACCACCAATTGGTCAATACATTCAACCATAAGAGCTCTAAAACTTACCACTTCACATAATCACATAATAAATTAACTAGCATTTGTTAGACAATAATTTTCACCATAAAAATAAAATTCCATAATTAATTGATTAACCCAATGATTCCAATTTACATAGCTTATGAACCCCACATAAGAATCCAATGAGAGGCTTGAATGATGAAGCAGACAAAGGGAGCCTTACGCTCAATGGAACTAACACCTTCTATCCTAGACCATAGGACTAAGGGATTGGAGAAGTGCATTAAGTTCTTAGGCATGTGGTTCTCAGCATTGTGGTGGTAGATAACTTTAGGCGCCCTCATGCAGGATCATGGAACCATACATGCAAAGCTGTATTTATGGGCCTTCGTACTTAAAAGAACATCATTCCTGTCAGAAGCTGATGGATCCAAGAGAAGGTTAGCTCTGTGCTCCTCGTGCCACAGTCCTCTTACTCATGTTCTGTACTGACTTTTAGATCGTGTGATGAACTCAGACAGGATGTTGGATATTATGGGTAACTTATAGGATTGCAAGGGCTCTATTCATGCTTTAAATCCCCCAATGGGGGTGGATCTCTACACTGTGCATTGTATTCAGTTCAGGAATTGATTTACTTTTTTTGAATTACTCTGTTGTCCAATGTTGCCATGGAATCCAGCTCTGAATCAACAGCTCTAGCTGCTCTGTCCCTCATGCTGAAAGATGAACTCCGAGATATTCCTAGGACTCTCAAGGCTCATAAGATTTTCTTGCTGCGTTTGGATGAGGAAGGAGGATGTCACTTTGAAATGGTGGACAAAGTCTTGATCCAGATTCATGAAGAGCTTGTTGGAACCATCTCGAAGTCAGAACAGGTGATGCTGACTCAAATAGTTGATCTCGAGATAAGGTTCAAACAAATGACACTGAAGGTATCGAAGCTGGACATGGAGAGGAACAACGGAACCAAAACGCCATACTGGTGCAAAGTTTTAGGATATATGGTCCATTGAATTTCAATTTATACCTAATAATACAACCTTGCCAAAACTAATATGGTTTAGTAATTCATTAAGATTTGAATATTTTGATATCAAATTTCAAGGATCACATTAAACCAAACATTTGAGGGATTTATTAGTTCACATTTCATTTTAGTTTGTGGTAACTATAAGGACATATAGTTTGCACAAGTTTAGTCTTCTCAAAGAATATAGAAATAGTAGTGTTTGGAAAAGTGAATATAACTCCACTTTTGAATATCCATACCAAGTGAGACAAATCATGTTTAGGTTCAAACATCTCAGTCTGTTCTAGCTCAACAATGTGGTTCTTACATAATCCTTAAAAAGTGTAGACAATGCTACCCATAAATTGTCTATAAAGAGATACACTACATTTCAATGACCTCATCTTTAGAACCTAAGTTCATGAATTGTGGAAGTAATATAGCCTTCCAAGAATGCTTCAATGTTAACCTTCCCCACAGGGGAATGTATCATTTCTTTAGAAAAAACATCATCCATAAAATTGTGTTCACAAAGACCTTGCTTGCAAGGTTCCTTTTGAAATTATTCAAGCAATTAAATATGTTCATGTCATTGGGTTTTTAATCCTACTAACACATTCCTATGAACTTCACATTGGTAATTTAGGCAAACTAACAGAAGAAGTCAAAATGTGCAGAAAAACCTCCTTCCATGGATCTATTTGTAGGGGGTTGGTGCAATACCAAAATCCTTTGGAATTGTTTTATTCAATTTACTTAGTGGCATGGTCTTTAACAATGAATTTGATTGAGATGGAAAGGAAGTTGTAACATTCCACAGTAAACCAACAACGATTAAGGATGATAAAAACCAAAAATATATGAGTACATCAAGGGTATGAATGGAAGTGCCCACACGGATTATATTTCAACTAAGGATATTGATGTTGCAAAGGTTTTCTTGTGCCAACTAGATAGATCCTATATTTTCAAAAAAATGGTGGATCTTATCCATATTCAGATCCATATCCATAGCCTAGTAACTTAGCTTCTGAATGTTATGTTACTCCTGTGTAAAGTCATTGGACGCAAAGATTAACTTGAATGTAAAATATGGTTATTAGGGTTATTATTATTAACTAAAGGATGGTATCTTAAGATATTTTCAAGATGAATAGATAGGCACTATCTTTCATAGAGATGGAAATTTATAGTTGCTAGTCAAAGACATCAGTACCCGCCAAATTCCATTTGCATGGTCTTTACTCTAATGACAGAAAGGAGATTCTACATCATGTCACCTATGATTTCTAAGAAAATGAATATTTGAACATGGTAAAAAATGAAGTTGATGTATGTTCTTCACAAAATTGTCATTCCAAAGTCTATGATTTATTGATCAATACTAAATCCTAGAAATTTATTTTCTTTGGCAAATTCCATATGAATGAACCAATTTGGACAAGTTCAGGAGATGGTAGTATTATTTCATATTGGCGTGATAAATTATTATTCACTAAATTTAGA
>LPNX010321704.1:0-42929 GCA_001517045.1 Pseudotsuga menziesii | reverse complement strand
TTCAATCGACAACAATAAATTAACTCCACATTTCATAAAAATATGTGCTAAATAAAATATTGCTTTTTCAATCAATTTATGCCACTAAAGAAATTAATAAATTTACTACAATTAGATGAAATAAATTCCCTAAAAACAATTTATGAAATATAAATCCACACAAACATTCAATCATTGAATTCTACCTTCAATCCATGCTTAGAAATCTTTGGCACCCATGATTAGTTTATTCCCAATTGAAGACTATTTGTTTCTTTCCAAACCATTACACCTAAATCCTATTTTCTACTGACAAAATTATCACCCACTTTGCCACAGATCAGTAGAGAAAGTGCCAAGCAGATTTGTAGCCAACAATAAAAATCAATGGGGATTCATGGAATCATCTCAATGGTGAAGAATGGGAAATGACTGTTGCTATCACCCCTTCACTCCATATCTCTATTTCAAATTTTATATTAAACCTCAAAGAGCGGTGATGCCCTAGACTACCATGTATAGTAAATACCACATCTATTCCTCACAGGTTGCAACCCCACTTGAAAAGCCAAAAAAAATTCATACACATTGTATCCAACCGATGATGTAAAATATGTGGTGATCCATGCCCAAAATCCATTAAACTTTGTAGGGAAAGCTACACCACCTTCTTCTTTTGCCTAATCCTTTGTTCTATGCGCCACCATTTATACCTTTTTTTCTATTTATAAGATTGCAAATATGCAATATCATGCAACAGATAGAGAGATATAGCCATGGCTACCATCTATTATATACTTCAACCAACCGATCTCTATCTATATCTCCTACTGGGTATTTCACGAGATATACTCTATTTACTACAGAATAGTATAGCTTTGGGTCCTATGGTAGGCGAACCACATTATTCAATCAGTGATGAAGGTAGACTGCTAGTCGCATTGGGATTATCTCTGATTTAATGGGTTATGAATCAATCACCACCATCTAGTACTTGATTTGGATTTGTTTATGCAACTGGAATTGAAGATGTAGCCTGGGATGCTTTAATCACTCCATGTGCTCCAAAATATTTAAAAAAAGTAAGAACACGTTATCACATACCCCAAATTGTAATATGTAGCCTGTGCAAGAAGTTGAAACATGCTAGTAGTATAACCCACATGTATGGAAGCAACGAGCTATAGCTATTGAGATCAAGGAAATATTGCATGAGATTCCTGGGCATGATGCATCTAGATATTGATGTAAATATTATCCTACTATAACCTCTGCCCCTTTCACTCAGTAAAATTGGTGATTCATCTGTGCTATGGTTATTGGAAAACCATCCAGAATTACAGAAGCAATATAAGTTAATGAGGAAGTCATATCGTCAAGGACGATGGAAGAAATTGGGATTAGAATTTATGGAGGAAATTAAGGTGGCGAATCACGATATTGAAAAGTAGTGCATGCCAATGAATACTATCCCTAGTCGTCATCCCAACCCCATTGGCTTTACTCGATACGAACACATGTCGAATGCCGACATCAACACTACCATCTATTGGAAAATAGTTATGTTGATTTAGAAGAAAAAAAATTTCATTTTGATTTTGGCTCTCTTTAATTAACTAAAGCAAATGTAATAGGAAGGTCCTATTCATGGGACACATGGGCCATAAATTTTGAAATGGCTTACCCCTCACTAGTGCGACGTTATTCAGTTGGACTGACATTTCTAGGGTTTACATTTGGTCACTTCCTAGGACCACAATAAGTTAGGCCGATGATGATAAATATTGTCCTATGCCTTAATAAGTTTCTACCTAGCACTGGAAACCAAATTAATGTTTGATGGGTATATTGTAGGACAACTCTTTTAATGAAATTGTAATTCATATTATGCATTTTTTTTCAAATTTCAAAAAGAAGAATCAACATTTTTTTATGACGGACAAATTTTTAACCACACTTCTGGGATGTGTTAGGAGCCTTTGAAGGGCTGTGACGACTTCAATTTTGATCGCTGAGAATCCTACCTACCATACATTCCAATTAATGGAAGCCAAAAAGGGGTATATGTTCTTGGAAGTAAGTACTGAACTCATCAATCCATCTCCCAATAAGGAGAATTAAAATCAATTAAGGAAAACAAAATGGAAATGAGGTAAAGTGCGAATTTTTCCACATGTCTGATGGATTTTCCCTCTCTAAGGTTGTTGCAGAATCCCTACCGTAATGTGTTGAAGCACATAGTATTGTTTTTTAATTAGGTTCGTGTTAATATTTCAACATTTTGCACAATCCCTACCCTAAAACCAAATCGCATCCACAACATTGAGAAATTTAGCAGAGTAATCTGGCCAGGTCAAATGGTAGGTTACTGACTGATTTTGGAGGAATTGTATCACATATGGTTATTCTCAGTGACCTTCGGTTTCTCTATGACCTCCTCTATGATATATATGATCTCTTCAGTGACCTCTTTCACTTCTTTAAGGAGTGCTACAATCTCTTCACTGACCTCTCAGACCTCCTCAATGAGATCCATGACCTCTTCAATGACCTCTCTGACCTCCTCTCAAGCCTCCTTAATGAGCTCCACGACCTCTTCAATGACCTCTCCGACCTCCTCAATGAGTTCCACGACCTCCTCAATGAAATGTGTAGTCTTCGCGACAGGTGGGAAGGAGGTGAGTGTTATGTTTTTGAATGGTTTTTTATTTTTATTTTTATTCTTTTTTCATGCTTTATGTTTATTGTTGTTTTTTTTAATATTTATTATTGGTTTTATTATTGTTTTATGTTTGATGTTGATCAAACTCTGGTTGGTACCAACCTAAGAATAAATACTCAAATAAGAGTCATGGAAAATAAAATTCAATATGCATGGAAACTATGGGCCCTCTCCCATATACCAAGTTATAGGGTTAAATCTTGTTATCTCGTAAAGGAAGAACTATATTGAGGTCCTAATTTATTTTAATGGTACCAAGAGAACTAGCATTTTTTTTTTAATTATACTCCTACATGAAGTCTCTTAAGTGATTCCCTACCGCTGAGTATGTTATTCCATCAACATTTATTTAACGGTGATGGCATAGCATACTCATCGGTAAGGTGTCCCTTAAGCGACATCATTTAAGAGTATAATATGAAAATGTGATGTAAATTAGATGTAAATAATATTTAAATACATGATTAGATGGAAATTGTAACTTAGAATAATAAATGGCATGTACATCAATGATAATATTTATAAAAAAAATTCAAATTCGCTACTAAGTCTTAAAAATTTTCCATTTAAAATGGCCCACTAAAATTCATATTTTTATGTGGTTTCTTTTAAATAATATATTATTAACTTGGTACATCTTACAAACATGAAGTTCAAAGGAATTGGTTGGTGTATTCTATGCATGGAAAGTGATGAAACAAATTACATAAACAACAACATCATTGTCATCGTTGTCACAATATTCATTGTCAACTAAAGAGAGAGCATTGCCAACTAAATTTCATACTGTCAATGCATGCGTTTAATCTAACCAAGTAAAATTTCATTCCATACAAGCACAAATCTAAAAAATTTAAATGTTGTCCCCATTCACATGATGTCACTTATTATATGCGGGGTCAAGTACATGATCAGCTGCAGCGCCTTACTTTTGGGTTGTGAAATATCAACATACAATAATGAAAGTGAAATAATCATACTATGCATTACCTTGTTTGATTGTCAAATATTTGTTTGTGTGAGTCATGTTTGAATCTCAAAATATATCATACCAGAAACACACACATCTACTCTAACCAAGTCAAATTTCAGTCCATACAATTATAGATTGAAAAATAGCATCATTGTCCCAATTCACATGTCACTTATTATATGCGGGGTCAAGTACTTTATAAACTGTAGTGTAAATCATGTTTGAGTCTGGAAACCCTCCCACATCGTAAATGCATGCATCTATTCTAACCATGCCAAATTTCAATCCAAGCAAGCAAAAATTAAAAAAAAAATCAACGTTGGGCCTATGCAGTACATGTTCAAGCATGCCATTTGGGTTAGCATGATAATTGTGCATTGAATTACTGAGATTCTCTTTGTTTTGATTTAATATTCTCTAATGAACAACGCCAACCACGTGAATGTGGAAGCTATTATGGCCCCTCCCACCCCCCCCCCTTCACATCACTCTCAATTCCCCATAACCTGACAAAATCTATGTAATTAAAAAAAATGTGTTTTTTGTCATACTTAAGAAGTAATGTCTCTAATTATAACAAATATGCTATCATACAAGGAAAGTGGAAAAAACACTAAGAAATGGTTAATTTATACATACCAATAAAATTCAATAATTCTATAGCAATATTAAATAAAATTATATAGAGTAGATATATTAAGGCATACCTAATACACTTCAATGGACTTCATCATCATCTTCATCCAGGTCATTATCTATATCATTTGATCCACAGTCAACATTGTAAGGATTGTCCATATTATCATTGTCATTGATGTTAGTTAGGATCATCATGTCATCGTCAATATAATCTTCATGGAAATTGTCTACTACATCATTTGATTCAACTAATTCTTCAACATATCCTTCTGGAACATGATCATCTAACTCATTCTGATCATATTCAACATTGTCTTCTTCTTTGAGACCCTCTTCATTACCTTCTAGTACATTATACTTTATCGGCCTTCCCCTTGGATCGTGTCTTAGAACAAATGACCAACCCCCTCTACTTGGAACCTCAGAGTAAAATACCTGTTCACATTAGATTGGAGAAACATAGGGCTCCATTCTTGGCTCAAACAACCTTGTATTAACCATTTTAAATCCATTATCATGTTCAATAATAGTTTTATCGGGATCATGTTGATTCAATCATAACCTGCACCATTTGACAATGAACAGAACTACCTTGAAGGATTTAAAGTCACACTGAAGAATATCTTCCAAATATTCATAGTATCTATTTTTTGAGAGTTCTGGATGTTTGTCACGTCTAGAAGAAACATTGGTCACCTCAAATACTACAGATATCTCACAATTTGATGTTTTCTTCATTTCATCCAACTTTTTGAGGTGATATTTCCAGCCATTGCACCACATAGCCTTATGGTGTTTTACCTACAACAAGCCATACACATGATAAATATTACATCATGATCCATTTATGATTAAGTGCATTTTTGTGCCCTGTAGGGAAAAAATCAACGTGTACATCAATATGTTTGCAAAAAAAAATAGCGTGGTTGATTAATATGTTTGCTTCCTTATCTTTTAAACCAGATGCTAAATCGATTTCCCTTTATGTAAGATTGGTATCTCCATTGCGATGTGTTGCTTTAGCCAATGAAGCCACACCTTCCCATGATATTCCATGACCAACTTGTTCACATCGTTCAATCCATACCTTCATCCAGTCAAGATTGTTTGCAATGTATAGATGAAGTGCATCCCACTCTCGACCAACTGTTTGATAAAAACAAATTAATATTTAATACAAATGTATATTCACTTAACAAAGTATAAAAATTTAATTGATGAATATTGAATATTAAAAATAGAATATGTATGATATATACTTAAAACTCAACAGTCAAATGTATTAAATTAATTAATCTCCACTAGCTAATAGTTACCTTTCACCTTCCTTGATCTACCTTTCCCCTTCAGGTACTCCCCTTCAAATTTTTTATTGGAGTGCATATCACAAACGAGAGATAAATTGATATTTGACGCTAATTTAGGAAGATATTCACTAATAAACATCATGTTTTGGTATACAATATATCCCTCCATCATAGAACCCTTAGGATGTGCTCGTTATCTAACCAAAACCTTCAAAATTTTCAAGTGCCTCTCTCAGGATGTGCTTGTTATCTAGAATTATTTTTCTTTGCTTCCTTTTGAGATAATGTTTTCACTTTCTTTGGAGGTGTATATCTAATAAAAACCGACTTCCATACACCAATTGCCTCAAGATGAGCCTTCATTCTCATTTTCTAGATCAAGTAATAATCTGACTCACATGACAATGGTACTCCATTCATTGAGAACCCCATGGTGTGTCAAAGATATCTTTCAAGCTGATAAGGATTTCTATGAAGGACCAACTCTAATACCAATTGTTGGACACACTAGGTACATTGAGAGGGGGGGGGGTGAATCAGTGTGCACAACTTTTATTACTTTTTACTTTTAAAAATCAACAAATTATTCAATAATATGCATTATCACATTATCATTATATCGTCATCAACATTATTATCATCATTATTTAATCATCACATAAGAAGCATAGAATGAAACACATAACACCATATTTTACATGGAAACCCAAGTCTCGGGGGAAAAATCATAGAAGCCTTTCTAAAATGGTTTTCCAGAAATAACTGGAAGGAGGCAACAAACCCGTTATTACAAAGATTTCAATTTTCTAGCTGCAATTGGAAGGAGGATACAACCCCCTTATTTATAGTCTACAACTTGAAGGAATCTACAACTCCCTATTTTTCCAGCTACAATTGGAAGGAGGCTAAAACCCCCTTTCCTTGCCCCATCCTTCCACCCAAATAATAAGATAGACACTGAACTATTGAACCACAACTGCATTGATCCCGCAGACTTGCTAATAAACACATGTACTACACTGCACAATCAATAACACACTGCACAACCACTACCACTACTAACCAATGCTCACCATCTGATCACTACTCATCAACTAATCACTGTCCATTGTATCACACTATCATCAACCTATACAATCAACCTGTCCAATCAACCTGTACCAATCAATCTATTGCTCACATCAACTGACTCATCCAATTCGAGTCTTCACACTAAACTCAATCCACCTGGGTTAAACCAACAGCTCATACAACTCATCCAATATGAGTTGAACCAACTGCACATAAGGAAACTTGTTCCAATCTTGCTCAAATGAACCAAGCTATACCAAGATGCTTGTGTACTTATACCAAATCAATCATAAACTTGTGGTAATATAATCAAGTTCTCCGACATTCAACCAACCCTTCTTACTTGGCCTAGTTCACTAAGAGACACGTTTTAGCAACCAAGAGACTTCACATGTGGTCAACCGAATTCTATCCAATCACACTCAACTCAATGACACCGAAACCAACCTCAATCATAGTCAATGAATACTTGACAATTAAACATGATAAAACTCGACCAACTAACCTCAAACAAGAAGATGAGAGACTTAACCAACTATGTCAAAATCAGTAAATCTCATAAAATCTCAGACACAAAAGGGTTTTTTAGTCCACTCAAATTAAGTCAACAAATCAAACAAATAGCAAGCAAATAGTCACTTACAACATTGTCAAAGGTTTTCATTAACAATCAATAACAATCCAACTCCTCTTAGGTCAAAGACACAATGATCAACACTTGTAAAACTAGTTTACAAAGAAAACACTTAGGTTGATCAAAGAAATCACTCATAAGATATATTACTCACATGCCAACTTCTCATTCAATACTACACTATACAATAGTCAAGATAAACACAAAACTCTATGCCAACAATATTCAAGATAATCATCAAGATCTATATCATGATCACATCAAGATATATTCCAAGATAACCATCACCATAGCCTTCCTAACATATTCAATGACTTCAAAGATATATACCAATATATAGGCTCACATACTAATATCAAAGATGAACTCTATCTATGAGAGACATGTGCCATCACAAGAGAGACCCAGAAGCATGAGGCATACCTTTTTGAAGATCATAATATGAATAAATAGTATAAAAACCAAAATAAGCTCTAGATGATGTCATCACATATCCCTTGTAATAATCTTTCCAATGAGCCAATAAATTTGTAAGTCCGATTCAGTATGAGAAAGTTATACCAATTTTACTGAAGATGCCCATAAATTTCTCTGTCACAAAATTTCACACTTTTCTCCAAGAGTTGCGAAATTCTTGAGAGAATTGATGATGAACAAATGAAATGTCTGATATTCTATTTATATAGGTTTTGGAGAAAATTTATTACCTTTGGCTGACATGCAACTCAAAATTACAAATAATTAAATTCTCATCTGTTTGGTTAGCTCACCCAAAAAGGTGGGGTACACCAACTTAAAAAGAAATCATATCTCTTTAACCGTAAGAACTTAGAAGATGCTCCACATATCAATAGAAATTGATCAACGGGGAATATCTCCCTATGATGGGTTTATTTGAAAATTCTTGGTCTAATACTCTTAAATTCTTCAATTTGTATAGCGCATCAAGACTCCACACATAAAGGTGCCAAATACCATGTTACCTTATGCATAAGTCCCAAGGTCAAAGGATTCAATGGACATCATCAAGGGCATGAGGGATTTTATGGTATTCACATCCATATAATTCACATTAAAAAGGAGGAGGGATCCACCATATACTCATCATATCAAGGGTATCAAGGAACCCAACGCCACCGATCAAGTGGGAACAAAGAATTTTTCAAGAATATCATCATTATTATACAAGATGGATTCAAGGACTTCAAGGGATTCAACATCATCATGTTCAAGGTATCCATATCATTAAAAACATATCAAATGGTTCCACTAGATATCTTCATCACCATAAGAGTACCAACACCCCAAAATAGGGGTACAAAGACCTCAACACTAGTTTGCAACACCTTATGGGATTCATATGCGTGATCACAAGGCTACTACATGCCAATGACCATATACTGTCCAAGGGACATCAAACCACCATATATGTGGGTTCAAGACCTAAAATTTCAATGACACCAAGCACCCCATAATAATGGGTTCCTACATACCACCATAAGTGTGGGTTCCAAGGCCTAAGTCTCCACATGCAAGAGGATCAAGATCTAATCTTGTGGAATCAAGGAACCCACAAGAACTTAAAAACCTCAATATCATCCAATAAAAGCAATGGGATTCACCATCAACACATCAAGCACATGAGCCACATCATCGATCCAACAACCAATCAAGATATCAAAACAAGTAGCACAAAGACTAGTAACGAAAGATAAATCATGAGTAAGGAACTCGTCAATGGACTCAAATGAAACCAAGATACAACTTAGGGGAACTTGACCAAGTCAATGGGTAACCAGATCTTTTTTTAGTGTTCCAAGGCCTCTAAGGGATTCAAGCTTGGGCTTGGATAAGGTCAAAAGGTCTCCTCTGACACAAACAACCACAAACTAAAGGACTCAAAAAATTGGCCTCTATGACCAGACACCGTTGGCATCACTGACAACTTAATCAACAATTTCCATTCATATCCATATGTTGGAGGATGAACTTGATGAAAATATTACAGTGGTACATCTTGCTAGCACACCTAAAACATGTAAGAAGTTGTTGCACACCAATCATCTTTGTGTATTATGTGGCCTCCACGGCCATTACTTGCACCACTACCCATATCTCCCTAAGTATCAATCAATGATCGTTGACTTGTTCCAAATATTCATCAAATCCCAAGTCATTGTGATTGAAGAATCTCATCTCGCACTGGCTTCTTCTAGTAGGATGAACACTATTTTTTTCATCTCTCCCTCTGATGAGACTTCATCATCAACCCATACCATTGTGGTTATTTTGACATATACAAATCCATCATATTTATCTATATGATACTTTCAAAATGATCCATATCATGGGGGAATTCCCCTAAACCTATCTACTCATCATTTTCATTATCGTTAATGATACTTGGGGAATCCACCCCAATGGGGGAATTCCCCATCATCATTTCATAGATGTTGTGTGCCACCATGGATATCCACCTCATGGTACACCCCCCTTCTGACACCTAACCAAAACCCTATCGATATCTCTCTAATAGGGCATCCAAAATCCATAGACACATCTGGGATAAGGGGCATGATCAATTATGTCAACCCTTAGATAGGGGGCATGCTCAATCATTTTTACCTTACCCTATCATATCTATCTTGATATTTTAATGAGCCCATAGATCAACCAAACACATATGTGATCCAAAATCACAAAATCCACTCCCATAGCATGGGGAAAGCCATTATCCCTGCTTACTCACATACATGATCTCAACAACTTCCCAAGGTCACGCTTCACTTGTACATTACATTTGATTTCCAAAAACATGTTTACGCCTAGGTATTGTTTCTATGTGTACAAGTCCATGTTGCAACGAGAATCATTTCTTTTAGATTGTGACCAACCCCTATAGCTATAAGATTTCAAACTAGAATATAGGTACTCCCCATTCTATAATATCATATGCATCATCACGTTCACCCCCTTTTACACCTATAGGAATTCCCTTTGTTTGGGTAGGTGGCCAGGTCCAACCACTCTTACATTCACCCTTTCTCGGCAATAGAGCCTACCTTACATGGGTGACCATTTAGTATCCTTTATCATTTGGAACCCATGCTATTGCAATTTCCATAGGATTGGGAGTACATTAAGTCTATGATCTTGCATAAATCCCCATGTCACTCTTTCATCACCACTCATCAGCCTACCCTATGTAATCCCAAATTTATGTTCTTTAAGACATTCTAATGATTTATATTGCACGCACACAATCCCATCTCTCCATCCATAATGTAAACAATGATATTATTATGCTACCATTCATCATCTTGTTAGGAGGTTATCCCAAGTGGCCTACCCCTTGATGAAATATTTCATTGGCTATCATTTGAACCATCTAATCAGTTCATCGGAAACTTACCTACTTAACTGTCTTTTCACCAAGGTGGCCTCCCGCCTCAACAACCATCATATAAAGGTGATTTTAAGAACCCATTTTTTTCTAGATGTCAACACATCTGAAAATATGCTATTGTGAATCACTACTCCACAACTACTCTTTGATGATTACGTATTGAACAAACCATTTAAATAGTGCTCCTCAACACCCCTGCAGATTGTGTATAGCCCATTTTTACAGTAGCATCTATGTTCAACTTTGTTCAGAGTATTTTGTGATGAGACACCCTTGGAGCCATTATGATATCATGTTTTCCCCAAGTCAAGTGAGAATTCTTCCCCCCTTTGAGCTTCCCCTATTGTAGTTAGAAATCCTGGTATCCTAAGTTGTGTCTCACCCAACGACCTATTTCACATATGATGCTAGGTAAACCATGTATTCATACTCTGGATAAAGGAAGTTTGACTCCATCTTACTCATTTACCCTCATATCACCCAATAGTGTCTTTGCTATTTGTCTATTTCCTTTCATTCATTGGTTGTATCCCTCATGCTTCCATCAAGAAAACATCATTTCCTTTCCAGTTGTAGGTCTCCCTTCATCAACATCAACAAATTCATTCCAGAGGATAGATGCAAAGGTACCATGTACCATGGTATCATAAACACCTTTGGTGAGGCCCTTGGACCAAGTGATGGGAGAGCTTAGTGCCCCTTGGACCAATTGAGGGGAGAGCTTAGTGCCCCTTGGATAGGTTGTTTCTCATGCGCTAGACATCAACTAAATTATTGCATCATTGAGATTTGTACATATTGATGGTTCTATTACTATTTGGTTGAAGACCATGGATGTCCCTTGAATCTATTCCATTGGTGAGTATATATGGAAAACCCACAACATTATGTTTTAGGTGAAATTGAGGCTGCATATCCATAGTGTTTGGAATCCCTCCAATTACATGATTCCTATTGTATCTAGTTCAAATGCAGTGAATTGTACCTGTTAGACTCAAAACCTTAGTCCTTTGAGTCATTATAGATGTTGGACCCCTTTAGATTCAACAACGTGTCAATTATTTTGATTCATCATTCCATGAGAATTCCATTGTTCCAATACTAGTTCTTTAGATTATCCATGGTTGGAACATGATTATTTTCTAGATTTGAGTCCATATTGGATACTTATGATGTACACAACAATTATCCATGTATTGATCAGGTCCCCTTTGGGCCTCGATCCAATTTTTTAGTTTGATACATTGATACAAGCATGGGAATTCCCACCTCGTCCATATATTTGATATTATATGTACCTCATTCATGTTGAGTATTGTATATATGGGTAAGGGACTCTACAGTCCCATTGAAGGGTGAGCTAGATATCACATAGTGTTCATTCTCTATGCCACCATCACACTTATCTTCTATAAAATACGATCTTATGATGTATTCTGTCCATATGATGGGCTCTTGGCCTCACACATTATGGGGAAATATGTTAACATCAAAATTTTGTTCGCCTACCATGTAGTTATACTTGTTTTACATATACATCATTACCACATTTCATTTGCACCCCTTGTACCTTCATTAAAACAAATCAAAGTCATACATAAAAGGGCTAGTTTACAGATTAAATTGCTCGATTTTATCAAAATAAATGAGAAACCTTTACCCTAGCTTGAATATTGGATGTTTATCTTTTTTCCCTCAACTAAAGGAAGAAACATAGCATGATTATATGATAGCCAAAAGTGGATAAAAGGATAAAAAAAGTAAAAGGAAAAAATAAAAAGTCAAATATTAAAAATAAAAATTCAAATCTTGGTCCTTATCCCAAAGCTATCCATTGTGACTTAAGATGAAACCTCAAGGACCCTCACTCAACAAGAATTCTCTATCCATTGCACAAGACGTTACTATGCAAAAATATCCATGAGATTAGAACTCTCGTTCATGTTCTCGTTCCACCTTGCTAGAGATCGCATATGTGACATGTGGTCGAAGTATCGTGGATTGATAGGAGACCAAGTGAACCCTCCCTTAGAAAACTGTAGGGACCCATTCCAATGGAACTTAGAGGTGACACTTACTCCTATCACACACAATATAATTCTTTTATTCATTAAATGTTTATGCTGTCTAAATCATGCTTATCAAATAAAATGTTTGATTAGATTAAATTTGTTTTGATTCTATTTTAGTTTTGTTTTGTGCTTCACGTTAGTTAGATTAATCATTTCAATTTTTATTTATTTGTTTTCTATTTTTTCTATTGAAAATATACTAAGGTTAGCACAACCCTTAGTACACAAAACACCATCAACACATGTCCCTCAAGCAAGAAAACAAGGACAATATATTACCACCCAAGTAAGTCGTTCCCTATAAGTTGTTGTAGAGGATTGGAAGTATGGATTACAAATTAGAGTTTCCTTTATATTCACATGTACATCTAGTCTTCCATGTTTCCTACTTAAAAGAATTTATTGGGAACAAGATCCCAATTTAGACTATTTTACCAGAGATTGATGAATAAGGAAAAATCATACTATAAATTGAAACAATCCTTGAACATGGATCAAGTAATTAAGAATCAAGTAATTACTAAACACATCATCAAGTGGAAGAACTTGATAATAGAAAAGGTGACAATGGAAGAGAATTTCTTCATGCGGAAACATCCACATTTAATCAAGTGTTGAGGAAAACACTTGTTTGAAGGAGAGGGGCATGCTAAGCCCTATATATTGTAGCATTTAAATTTCATTATTATATTAGTATTGTACTTATTGGTCGGGTAGGACCTTAATTTTAATTGTACCCTTTGTCTCCTATACATATACCTAGGAGACGTAGTCTTAGGATCATCTCATCTTGTATTGTATAGTGGACATAATGTATAATGAGGTTCCCCTCTTAGAAAAAAATCTTATTCATCTTCTTTATTCATTATTAAGGTGTTGGATTACTCTCTCTTTCTTATTTTATGATTATTATGGAATTTTGTGCATAACAATGGTGAATTAATTCAGATGATTACATAGTCGTGTCACCCTTACTTTTTTTCCCCAAAAAATCATATTTCTATTACCAAACAAGCATAAAAATACATTATGTAGGTGCATTTTAGCACTATACATATTAATATTTTGGATTTTTTTTCTATGTTGACTACTTTGACAATATGTCCACAATACTACTATCACATACTAAATCCCTTCACTAATAATTTTTTTATTGTATTGTCTCCATAGTCATTAAAATTAACATGTCCATAATAGTATTTTTAATATAGTCTTCCTGAAACTTGCAAAAAAGAGAACTCTTTGAGAAATCATTTTAATGAGTCACATAAATTCAAGCTTGGCCCTGAGTTCACGGGTTGCCTCCACATGGTGATGAAAATAATGAATCCATCACGAAGGAATATTAAGTCCTTCTTTAGAGAGTGCATTCGGAACTATGTTATGTTCCCTGAAAATGTGACAGATCCTATATTAAGAAGAGTGGTGTTGTTGATTCCCTACGCATCTCCCATCCATTATTTCTCCACAAACTTAGAGCATCCACACACCTAGATGTCTTGTACTCCATCCTCCAAATACAATTTCATAAGAGAATGCAAATTGAGGAATCATTCCATACTATGTGCCCTTAATGGGACATTTCCTTTGAAATAAATTCCATTCCTTGACAGAAAATAAATAATTCCTCCCACTTCACAAACCTATCCACCCCCTTTCAAGCCTTGTCGATAAAATCCCCATGGGATTCCTTTGTTATTCAACAGTTACCTAATTAATACCCTTGGAATGGGTGGATTTGAGCCCTAGATTTTTTTATTAAATCCATCATTTGAGAAATAGTTTCAAAGATCGCCATGGCCATGTCTTTAAACAACATAGAGTTCCTAGATAGTTGAATTCCCCATAAAATAATGAATGTCATGCATTGTAATGACTTTATCTTTGGTCGAGTAAACCAAGATCGAAGTCATTCAAGGCTTCTGGATTTTAATGTGAACCCAATTTCATACCAAACCTATTTAGCAAAGGGGTAATGAATGAAGAGATTACCAATGTATTCCTTTGCTTCCCAACATAAATAACAAATACTTGGCCCTTGGAAGGTCTTCTTCCTATGTAATTCCCATGTTAAAAACTTCTCTTTTAAAATGATCCACATAAGCATATGAATTTTCAATGGGGATTTAGTTTTCTAAAGCCCTGATATCACCAACAAACTTTTCAAGGACATACCTCATGCAAATAGATATATCCCAAGTAGGTAGTATATAACCCCTTGTCTTTATTCTCGATCCATGCTAAAAAAATCATTTTCCTACCTTGCTTGAATATATGAGGATTTGAGAGCATTCTTGGAAAGATACCCTTCCCGAGTTTCATCCGATTGTAACCCTAGTTGGATTATGGATTTCCACCCTTTCTGGAAGAGAGTAGTAGAGTTTGTGTCTACTATTTTTTGTTTGAAAATAATTACCCTCTTTTATATATGATTAAGAAGACCAAGGATAAAAGTACATCACTGCTACATTCCATAATGACATCAACCCCTAGTCACATCTTCGATCCATCTCCTACCTTCTATGCCAAGAGAGAGCCTACCATTGGAAAGTTCTTGAACACAAATTTCCAATGGAGTGAATCCCCTTGCGAAGACTTTGAATCATATGAAATCTAGTCTATCAAACTCCCAATATCTATATATTCTTGAGTGATAATTTCCTTACATGGGATTATTTTTGTAATGAAATTCTTTTTTTTCTACTAAGGAGACTCCAAAAGTATGATTTTTTTTAAACCCCTTCCCCTTGAGGAACCCCGGCATATCTATGTACCTCAAACTAGTCCAATGTAGTCATGTATCCTTCTTCCATTTCCATAGAAAATTAAAACATAACTTATGAATCTTCTCTAGGACTCCCTTTGGGATATGGGCAAGGGCATGCCAATAAACCAAAATCTCTTCAAGAATTGACTTGACCATAACAAGGCATCCTCCATGAGACAATCAATGATGACACCACATATTAATCCACTTTTCGATCCTTCCAATTAAATTTCCCTAGTACTTCCTTATATTTTTTTGGGGCAGAACATAAAAACTAGGTAGGAAAAACCTTCAGTAAATTTCAATTCCTTAATGTGAACTTCATCATGTAGTATATGACCTATCTAGTGTAGGGTCTAATTAAAAAATAAATCCAATTCATCCATGTTGATCTCCATCCCTTATGATTTACAAATTAGGCCCAATAATTCAAAGAGAGCTCTTCCTTCATGAACCAACCCATGGGTAAATAGTAAGACATCATCGACAAAGCGAAAATGCATAACCTTGACTCTGCTATTGAAGTTTATCCCTTGAATTCTACTTGTGATCCAAGCATCTATTATGGATCTACTTAGAACCTATGCCACCATAAGGAAGAGATAAGGTGATAATGTGAATCCTTGGTAATTCCCTTGCCAAGAATCAAAGAAAATTGAAGCCAATCCATTTATTAAAAGAGCAAATGAGACCAAATTCATGCATCCCATTATCCATTTCACCATTTCAACAAAGAAATCCACATGGATCGGAAGAAGGCATAAATATAACCAATAAGTCCGATCATAAGCTTTTGACATATCTAATTTAATGACCATTGGTGGCATCTTTGTAATTTTAACTAAATGTAGACACTCCTGGGAAACCCCCACAACATCGTGAATATATATCCCATGAAGAAATCCAAAATATTCAGGGAAAATAGCTTTGGAAAGAATTGGATTTATTATTAATGACAATAGCTTTGATATGATCTTATATGCAACATTACATAGGTAAATAGGCCTGAATTGAATGAAACTACCCGAATCATCAATCTTAGGAATATGGTCTAGAAAGGTTGCATTCAAGAATATTGGAAGAATTATTCTAGATACACAAGCCTCCTCTGCTACCCATAGCATATTCTAACCAATATAAAAAACTATTACATTACTTGATCATCCAACAATCAAGCCTTGGGATCTTATATTTCAATATATCATGCATGATTCCTTTTAGTTATTCGAAGGAGATTAACTGAAACAAATGGATATTATCCTTATGAGAATAAAACCTTGGGAAGAATGAGAAAACCCACATTATCTTGACGATGTCAACCCTTTCTAGTTCCTTATAGATCCCTTTAAAGTAATGAACACATGCAACAACCAGGATTTGAAACCCTTGGAATGGGACACTTAATGGGTTTGACGATTCCCAAATCAAGTTCATATGCTTCCATTGATTGGAAAAGTGGTGAAATAATGCAATGTTATCGTCCCCCAATGCCAACCATGTATCCATCATTTCAATTCTCCACTCTGCCTCCATTTCCTATATATACTTGTTCCTTTGTGCCTTCAATTGAGACAAGGAAGTTAAATCCATTCCTATGACTACTCTTGACCCATTTGAATCTTACAAGATTCAAATTTCCTCCTTGACTTACTTCAGAAGGATGTCCATAGCCTAAAACCTAGTAATAGACCATTCCAACACTTTACTTTTTAAGGCCTTTAATGAATTCACAAACTGATGACATGGTGAGGCCTCCAATGATGTATCATAAGTATTCCATTCATTATTTACTAAGGATTTAAAATCCTCCTCCCCAATGTGTCATAATTAAATTTAAAAGCATCGCAAGATTAGTGTCTTCTACAGAAAGTTGTAAGAAAATTGGATTATCATTTGAGAAACCTCTTGTATAAACTCATGAATGAACCCTTTCAAAATTTGACAGTAAGTTACCAACTATCAACAAGTGATCAAGTTGCTTTGAGACTACCACCACACCCCGAACTCTTGTTACGCCATGTGGGAGGGATAACCATTTGTTCAATATTGACAAGATCTAACTATTTCGACTTATGAAGAAATTATCTAACAAGAGAATAACCAAGAGCATAAACACCCTATATTTCATTCCTCCCTAAATTAAAATTCAAATATCCCCCAAACACCACAGATTGATCTCAAAGCACTTATTTTGAAATAAAATTGTCCTAGAATGACTGATTTTGAAAATAAGGCCCATAGATGTTTAAAACAATGAGGTGGGGACCCAATTCCTCACATTTGAACATCATACATATTCATGAATAAATAGTGCAGACATTTATTAGAGGACAAGTCTGTGCCTCCATCTAGTCAATACTCCTACCCACATACCACGTGAATCCAACCAGAGGAAGTCCCATTTTTTGAACAAATCCCTAATCCTACACAGAACAAGTGACCCACTACAAATAGTCTCTTTGTAAAACCCCAAAACTATACATAAAGGTAAATACTATCATCTTATAGAAAACATGCTCATAGCAAGTAAAAGAAATGTCTTACGAATTATTTTTTATTCCATGTAATTTACAATTTATGCAACATTAACAGTAAATATAGCCATAAAAATGATTATCTACCAGAGTTTGGTGTATTTGTATTTGGAATTTACAATTTATGGAGCGTTAACAGTAAATATAGCCATAAAAATGATTATCTACCAGAGTCCCAATCCTTTTTTAATGCAAATACAAATACACCAAACAACAGGGAGAGAAGGAATAATCAAGAGCACATACTTCATAAGACCTAACTTCCAGTCACACATTTGAAGTCTGCGATACTACCATAAACTCAATAATACCTCCTCATGAATCACCTATGGAGAAACTGCACTCCTTCCAACCAATCCCTGATTCATAGATTGAGAGACCTTGAGCCCTCACTCAGCAATACCAAGCCAACCACACATCAAAAACAAAATTCTATTATCCTCTCACCAACTTCCAAGCCTCCAATCACTCCAAACACCAGGACCCATGAGGAAGAGGAACAAAGATGGAAGAAGAAGAACCCCCAACCCCTTCTCCCTCATCCTATTTAAGCTCTTGCAAGCTCCCCTTGGAGGGAAACGTGTCCACATGTAATAATCCACTAATATTATATATATATATATATATATTATTTTCCCTTTTCAACCACTTATTTAACCTAATCCATGATTAATTAAGCTTAATTTTTGGAATTATATATATTTTAATCTTATGAATACCATTCCATTAAAATAGTAATGTTTTAACACTACATAGTCTAATAGTATTATGTAGGGATAGGGCCTAGTAGTGTGGCCATCACTAGTATGTCCCATGCCTACACTATAACCCTTGCATGCCCCCTAGTACTATTGCAATAAGTGACGAAGGATATTACACTCATGATTTAACATTACATCCACACCTTCCTTTTCTACTAGACGGTGCAAGGCCAAATGATTAGTGAGGCTGGAAAGTCCCCTAATATTAAGAGAAAGAAACTTCATCAAGGAAATCTCAGAGAAGGATTATACTCTCTAAGTGCCCTGGTTAATTTTGCTTGTTTGCCTTATAGAATTTTAGTAGCGATCATCGACTAATCATGATGAAGGAAATACTTGTGACCAATAGGGGAGGAATTTGGAATCCCCTTCTTATTTTAGCTTAGACCATTGCTAGTAACCCCCCTCCCCCACCACTAGAACCCCTTTATAATAGAGAGTGTATGGAAACATATCCTTTGACACCCCAAGTGTAGTAGGATTTGCCACAGAAACAATAGAAGTTGAGGGACTAAAACCCTCCTTGAGAATGGAGGAGGTCTCATCCAAACCGAAGCATGATTTTCCTAATATATAATAGAAAAAAAATCCCCCCCTCCCAACTTCGAAGAGTCCCTAGCAAGAGAACCCACATCAGAATCCCCAAAGGAATCCCCACTCAACTCCTCCAAACCCTTAGAAAAAGTTAGAGTTAAAGTGAACAAAAGAGAATAAAAGTTACCTTCAAAGTGAAGTTGAAAATTATGGATTTCCAAAGGATGAATTCCAAAATATTAAGAACCTGCAGATGACCCTAGCAACATCAAGATCCCATGAGTCAGGGCCAGTATGTTCACCTCATCCACTTACCCCTTTGGAGGGATTCCTTCAATGAAAATGGATATTTTTATGGCCTTTTCAAAGCTTTCCTGCTCCAAACTACATGTTTTTCTTAGAGTTTCATAATAAGGATCAATAGAGAGGGATACCCCACCCTTTAAATTCATTTCCTCCTTTTCTACTTCAGAATCCTCTTGGACCACAACTTGACTAGCCGGTAGGACTCCTTCCTCCTCTAATTTTAATATACCAACATCCTCTCCCATCCTGCACAAAACCATTTATTTTTTATAATAACCTTCTACTAAGGGAGAGAGTACTAGCAAGGAATGACCCACCATGGAATTTTGACTAGCATCTGTAGGAGAGGGGCCATCACCTTTCTTTTTCCAAACTTTCCTAGTGAACTTCAATGCATAGTATTCTATAACGTGCCCATAATTATGGAACCAAGCACACCAAAACAATATGTTTGTTTATTTTCTAGTGTTTTGGTTGAGGTAGACATGGATGAGGGATTGAAATATTCTTTGGAGATTGCAATGGGAGATAGGAGAGAGAATCATCCAATGTGATGAGTGCTAAGTGGGTTGTTTAAAATCATGATAAATTAGTGAGTTACAACTAATACTCATGATATATGGTTCATATATTAATGATTTTCTCAACATATATAATCCAAAAATATCTCACAAGAATTTTTCTCATCATTTTAACAATAGTAAAATCCAATTCCCTTGTGTCAGCATGTGCTTTAAGACTATCCAAAACCTTTCTATATTAAGGTATAATAGTGAAATGAGACTTTTCATGAAGGAGTGATATCCAATGTAGATTATAATGAGGGGAGATATCCACATTTAGTTATATGAAGGTAGTGTTGTCCTTATATATGGAATAAAAAAAATGGAGGTATTAATTTTCAACAAATTTATGGGTGATGGGAGGGTAGATATGTCTAGAGTCTACCTTATCCTTACGTGAATTTAATATTGATCAAGGCTGAAAAATAAAAACCATAGGAGAATGGGTCAATGTTAAAATTAGGTAGGTTTCCACTTTCTCTCTTGGTAGAAGCAGATCATCATTCTTATTTTGCTTCCTTTGTAAAGTTTGGGGAACAAATAGCTATTCCAATGCAATTTTAGTCATGAGGGATTATGGTATATGAGAAATTATGGTATGCGATATAAACCCAAACCCTAAGGAATTTGACAAGCCACTAATAGTTAGTGCATGACCCACATAGGGAGAAGAAAAATATATTTTATAAATCCCTTTGTGGTAGATCGGTTTTTAGTCAAGGAGAGTATTCATTCACTACAATGAAAAAAATAAGGGAGAATTAGTCTCATTATATTTGAGCAAATATTGCGTTAGAATTTCTAAAGGAATTACAAAGAATAGGGGCATAATTTTTCTTCGGGGTTTAGGCTAGGATTTGATTGTTCACGAGGGTAAATTCTTATTAGGTTGGAAGTATTTTCTAAAACATTTTATCATATAAGTCTAAAAGAAATCAAATAATAATAATCTCTTGAGGGATTCCTTAGAACAAGGAAAAACCCATTGAGGGTTCAAAAATGATATTTCATTATTTAAATATCATAGGTCTATGAAGTCCCTCAAAAATACTTTCACTATTTATATTGTTTAAATTAACATGTTGAACATTCTCATGCTTCAAGAAACTATGGAACATGGTAAAAAATTTGTTAGAGAAATGGGATGGAATTGGGGAAGTTGTGGAAAGTTTGGTATTTTGTGTCACTAGATGCAATATGGAACTCTAAGGGTGTTATGATATCCTAGAGTAAATCTATCACTCTAATCAGATGATGTTCTTCATTCAAGAATACGGATCAAGCTCATCTTTCAAGGATTTAGGTCAGACTCTTTTTGTTATAAATTGCTATGTTCCTTGAGAGTACAAATATATTTTTTAAAATTCCTTTCTTAATATCTAGTACACTAAATAATAAAATGTATTATCAGAGGTGACCTAAATTTCACTACTTATCAAAATCATATTTGGGGATACAATGCAATAGTTGATACATAAGATGGGTACTTAAAACATAAGATAGATTATTAAAGTTTTATAGATGTTGAACTCTTTAATATAGGTCTTAAATGGAGGAAGAACAGGGGAGGATCAAAAGGTGTAGCTAATAGGTTGGACATATTCTTATAGGTGAAAAGTTTAAGGATCCACAATTATTTTAAAGCGTGGAAACCTTGGCGAATCTTACTTTGATGAGGTACACTTGTATTAAAACAAATGCACAACATTATGCTAGTTGTACCTCTAAATATTATGGATGAAACACATTTTATATGGTCATATTTTGGTCCATGTTCTTGATGGTTTACATAGCAAAAAATTGTGGCAACATAGTTTAGGTTTTGCAATGAATATTATTTTGGTAAATGATTATTCTTTCATAAAAAAATAATTTGTTGATTCTTATGAATAGTGAGTTGGATAACATGCTAATGTAATTATTGTAGTTATTTTACAATTAAGAATGAAGGTTTGGGTGCTAGTGTAATAGTATCTAACACATCATAAATTTGTTCTATCAACTATAGGCTTTCTTAGTATGTGCCTACTTGTAATTTGTTAACTATGATGCAAATTCTAGCTGGCAAGGAGTAAAGGAACCATCAAATACAATGATCTTTTATAATATAGGTTCTACTTTGTTTAAACCTTCTTTTCAGCTATAATCAAATTCACTTAAGGGGTAACCTTGTTTCCAGCAAGTATGTCTGGAAACAAGAATTCCAATAGAGGGTTGGAACATCTCACCCCACTATTATAAAAATCGATGGGACTAAGTTTTAAGCATCCCATACCATAAAGAGCATACTTCCTTAAGACTCTCAAAAGAAAAAAAAATGGTGAATGGATTTTCCTATTAAAAGGATATATCCAAATGGCTATGCTCTATGATCATGTGATTGCATCCATCAAATTATGTATCATATGAGGTAAAATGTATGAGGGGTATGTTTCTCATGCTAACCATTGGTGTAGTCATGACCTAAGGGACAATGGTACCAAAACACGTTGCAAGGAAATGTGTGAGAACCAAATTAGACTTCTTAGCTTCTATAATTGGATCAATAACAATCACATAGGTGTAGGTGAGCATAGGAGAGTTAGAAATATATTCTTGAACCTATTCTATCTTATGTAGTATAATTAGACAATTTTGGAACTAACTATTCTACAACTACCCATAAATCTTCTAATGATTTTACATCTGCCAAATCATAGTAAACATGGTTTGAATTGTTTTTATATGAGCACTCATAAAACTATTCTCTAAGAACAAATTTATGCTATAGATTAAGGTTCAAGGCATGCAAAAAGTGTTGAATATCATTGACCCACTATTGGTGGTATTCAACCCAAGATTTATGAGTCTGTGAGGGAAGTAAAGACTTTTGTTGGTGGAAACCATTTATGAGTGAACATATAGATGTACATGTTGCAAAATAAAATATGTTTTAGGAAACATAACCAATTTTGTTGGCATACATCTATTAACTAGGATAAATCATGGAAAACACATCGTAAGATTCACTTAGCTAAATAAATTAAACCCAAAACTAGAATATAACCATGAACCAATTAAATAGATCTATGGACTAAACTATAACAATAATGAAATTGAATGCCAATTCAAATATGAAAGAAACACAATCATGCATGACATATATATGCTTGGATATAATTGACACTAATCAATATCTTATTCCAGTCTAGAATCTATTTATAGTTATACTATAATCTTGATATAAGACTTTCACTCTTGGTTTTCACAAAGGGAAGAGTGGGTATAGATTCAATTTCATCTAATCAAAGCTACATTATTTGGGTCCATATGTTGGGTCAAAAATATGTTTATTCCAATAAACTACAATTGAAGGGAACACATAATGCATAAGAATACATCAATTACATGGATTCATATAAACAATAGGGAATGATGGGTTTTATCTCAAGTATGTAACTTATCTCAACAACATGCCATTTCTCTTAGTTAACACTAACAACTTGTAATGCTTATGCAAATCCTCACCACACCAACCTTGACTAAGTAAGAAATTTGAATGGAAACCATGTGCTAGAATGGCAACAAAAGATCTTGAACTTGTAATGGTGGTTATTTTTGTGATCACAACACTCATCCTCTAGCTTAGAGAATATGTATTGCATCATTAACAATACAGTTGGTTTACACTTGCAACTCCAATAGATGAACAACGAAAGAAAGTCTATTTAAGTGGTAAACATTTTCCTCTTTAGCCAAGATAAGGGTAAGCTCAATTGTTAGACACTCTTGTGTGAAAGTTCACAAAGGTATTGAGACCAAATCTCATTGACTCTTTTGGGTTACCAATTTGTATTTTCCCTAATAGTTACTATTTTCCTCCATCTAGAAAGTCGAGGAAGAGGGAGGAATTTCATGAGGAATTGGAAAGGTACAAATATCCTCACTTAATACATGGTTAAGTGAGGGACTATATTTCTTTAGAAAAACAAATTGTGCCCTCTTTCTTAGCTCCTTTAGTTGATATCAATTTTCCATTCACATCTCTTATATGGTTATAGATTATCAGTTGAATATCCTTTTCCAATTCATGCTACTCTACATTATTGCAACCATTCAACTTAATGGTTTGTCGATATCTATTCTTAGTTTTGCTAATCTTTGTTAATTTTTTTTTCCTCAGTAGGTATTTATTAATTATGCTCATGTTGTTGAGATAGATTAATGTGGTATGCTTCCTTAGTGATTTTTCCTTATGTTGTATATAGATTGTTTTGTAATGTAATATTACAATTGTCAACTACTTAGAAGTCATCTCAATATAGGGCTAGTCCCATAAGTAGTACTAGACTAATTTGAGATTTCAGTGCCTCATGTAATTTCTTTACGCTATAGTTATCCACTTCTTCAATACTTGATTTGGTACACATAATATGGAGATGAATCAACAAAAAAATGAACTCCTTATAAATAATTATTTATCCCGACTCATTAGCACAATTCTTCAATAGAACTCCTTAACAAAACATTACTTCACTAGTTATTTGCAATTTGTCTAAACAATGTTAAGCCCAACATGTTTCAAGGAAAAGAAAATGTTTAAGGCTAAATTGTCTTAATCCTAGATTGAGTGCTTGGGTAGAAGCTCCTACACTCTTATTTTCGACATGTATTTTGTCAATATCATTTTAATTATGTTTAATAATATGGATATCATACTTCACATACTAACATTAAATAAAATATAATGTGAAATATTCTATTATTTTACTAACACATTGGCTCAGGTCATCCTATAGACCTAGTGGCATGACTCATGACAATACATTGTCATATATATAATTGATTGTCCCTAGTGGTAAGACTTGATTGTGTGAGATCTTTGTATCTACTTTTTTATTCAATCTATAATAAAATATTCTTATTAAGAATTCGATAATCAACCATATTTTTATAATTTTCTTTTATATTCATCACATTTAACTAAAATAAAATAACTTTACAATTTTTACAAATTGTTGTAGCTAAGTATATAATATATCAATTCACATACTTATGAAACACCATTCCTATCACCAATAATATTGCAAACTTGACTTCCAAATGATCCAGGGTATAACATCATTGCGAACTTGACTTCCAAATGATCCACTATGTCACATTGTGCTTTTATCACATCATCCTTTGTTAGCAATGGAATAGGGACTGGATCTTCTCTAATTGTCTACTACATCATTTGGTTCAACTAATTCTTCAACATCTTCTTCTGTAACATGATCATCTAACTCATGCTGATCATATTCAACATTGTCTTCTTCTTTGAGACCCTCTTCATTACCTTCGGGTACATTATACTTTATCGGCCTTCCCCTTGGATCGTGTCTCAGAACAAATGACCAACCCCCTCTACCTGGAACCTCAGAGTAAAATACCTCTTCACATTAGATTGGAAAAACATAGGGCTCCATTCCTAGCTCAAACAACCTTGTATTAACCATTGCAAATCCATTATCATGTTCAATAATAGTTTTATCGGGATCATGTTGATTCAATCATAACCTGCACCATTTGACAATGAACAGAACTACCTTGAAGGATTTAAAGTCACACTGAAGAATATCTTCCAAATATTCATAGTATTTATTTTCTGAGAGTTCTAGATGTCTGTCACTTCTAGAAGAAACATTGGTCACCTCAAATACTGCATATATCTCACAATTTGATGTTTTCATCATTTCATCCAACTTTTTGAGGTGATATTTTCAGCCATTGCACCACATATCCTTATGGTGTTTTACCTACAACAAGCCATACACATGATAAATATTACATCATGATCCATTTATGATTAAGTGCATTTTTGTGCCCTACAGGGAAAAAAATCAACGTGTACATCAATATGTTTGCAAAAAAAAAATAGTGTGGTTGATTAATATGTTTTCCTGCTTATATTTTAAACCATATGCTAAATCGATTTCCCTTTATGTAAGATTGGTATCTCCATTGCAATGTGTTGCTTTAGCCAATGAAGCCACGCCTTCCCATGATATTCCATGACCAACTTGTTCACATCGTTCAATCCATACCTTCATCCAGTCAAGATTGTTTGCGATGTATAAAAGAAGTGCATCCCACTCTCGACCAACTGTTTGATAAAAACAAATTAAAATTTAATACAAATGTATATTCACTTAACAAAGTATAAAAATTTAATTGATGAATATTGAATATTAAAAATAGAATATGTATGATATATACATAAAAATCAACAGTCAAATGTATTAAATTAATTAATCTCCACTAGCTAATAGTTACCTTTCACCTTCCTTGATCTACCTTTCTCCTTCGGGTGCTCCCCTTCGAAATTGTTATTGGAGTGCAGATCACAAATGAGAGATAAATTGATATTTGACGCTAATTTAGGAAGATATTCACTAATAAACATCATGTTTTGATTTACAATATATCCCTCCATCATAGAACCCTCGGGATGTGCTCGTTATCTAACGAAAACCTTCAAAAATTTCAAGTGCCTCTCTCAGGATGTGCTTGTTATCTAGAATTATTCAAGCTTCTTAGCTTCCCGCTTAGTAGTCACCATTCTAGTCATCTTCTTAGCTTCTCGCTTAGTAGTAGGGACTGGATCTAGATCTGAATCACCCTGAATCTCAATCTCATAAACTGATACAACTGGTTCTGCAATACAAGTGGAAACTGCAAAAGAAGTAGATGGAATGTTTATACCTTCCCTTGCAAGTAGCTGCTGAGAGTGCAATGGTTTTGGAAATGACATGAAGTGTGAGAACTCATATGCCTTAGAGGCATGATTTGTAGCACCCTTTGCTATGATGTTCCTAGTAGAGATATCTATGATCTCCATCGAGTCAGGACCAAATATCACTCACTTTGTAGATCCAGTATGAGTCATCTGGTATACAGATAACAGATTTGCAGCTAAGGAGGGCACAAAAAGCACAACTTTGAACTTTCCATGTTCAAGCTTGATAGAAGCTTTCCCTTTGGCTTGAATTTTACTGTTATTTCCCATCTGAATACTAGGACCATCAAAATATTGTAAGGAAGAGAATGATTCTCTCGATGCAACCATATGATTGGAATCTCCAAAATCAATGAGGAAGGCATGTGTTGTTGAGCAGCTAGCCTTTAGTGCATGGCATGTGTCTTCATGTTCTTCAGTTTCTTCTCTATGGTCAGCCTTCCTTGCGCTAGAAGGTATAGTAATGTTATGTTTCTTTAGAAGAAGATCCATCTCATCAATTTTTCCTCTCATACAAGAGCTTTCTGGATGAAAGCCCCTTCCATAGTAAGAACAAAGTGTCTTTCCTTTGCCATTCTTCTTGCTTCTCTTTGAACCTGAAGGCTCATTTGACTGCTCTTTCTCTATAGGAGACTCATCCTTTTGATTCCCTTTATCATTCGCTACTTTAGGTCCTTCTACAACCAGTGCTTGATTTCTAGAAGAGCGAATGATCCCCATTTGGATTAACTTGTCATGCTCCCGAGTGAGAGATTCAATGAAGGAGTTAAGAGTAGGCATCTTCTAGTTTGGAGTAGTGAGCTTCACAAAATGAAATTTTGATACAAAGACTGAATAGTCTACACCAATTTTGGAGAGAATGGAAAGGATGAGTTGATCATCCTCCTTCTCAACCTTGCACAGCTTAAATTGGAACACTAGATGCTTGAATTTGGTGAAGAAGTCATTTAGTGTTTCAAAATTGGCTGGATGAAGAGAAATCAACTCATTCTCCATTTGATAGATCCTCAGATCATCCTGCTTGTCAAATAAGGAAGCAAGCTTATCCAAAACCTCCTTGGGAGTCTTCAATCCATTGATGTGGAAGAGAAGATCTCGAGAGATTGAGAGGCTCAAGCATCCATATGCTTCATCAAGCCTATTCCAGTACTTTTCTTTGTCAACATAATGAATTGGTTGTCTCTCTGTCTCCATTGTGAGTCTGAAGATTCTTTTGGAGTGTAGTTGCATCTCCATGTCCTCCTTCCCCTAGTGGTAGTTGAAAGGAGTGAGAAGCTCTATTGGAGGGATCATTTGGAATGCAATGGAAGAGACTGAGTTGCTGTAGTGAATGTAGTGAAGGAGACCGAGATGCTTGTAGCGAATGCAGTAAAGAAGACCGATAAACCTGTAAATCGCACAATCAAACAGATAAAATAAGGTCGAAAACATGCACTTTTTGAATTTTCATCACACCCAACATAGTTGATCAAGCAAGCTTGATCAACAATTCCTTTACTTGGGATATTAAGTGGTAAATTCTCCACTACTGGAAGGAGCAAATTTGCTCAATTTATTTTTTTGATCCAAGTATGGATCTATAGTAGGAGAAGTGCCTTGCCCCCCCAAGGCTCTGATACCATATTAAATTGATCACATAGACCTGTGGACCAACACACAACTCACAAGATAGATCATACAATTTACTCAGCAATTGAAGAATGAAACAGTGCAAAAATGGCTTGCAACTGTGAATGCTTTCATTAATCAAAAGTAATTAGATAATTAATTACAAGGAAGTAAAATGGCTAAATAGCCTCATGCAATTCGAATCCATGTGAGGAGATTTTAATTGATTGGACTCTACTTGACTGAATGGTTAACTGACCTTGTCTAAATCATTATCGAAGTTCATCTAAGCTCAAAACCCAAACTCAAGTGTCTAATTCAGTGTTGACTAGTCTAACTGACCGAGGTAGGTGAGTAAATGCGCCTCACCTACATGCAACCATGCAATCCTAGAGCTAACTGAGTAGAACTGAATGTAAAGAACTAGAACTGAATGTAACTGACTCCTAATTGAGCTTGACTAGTCACCAACTAAACTCAATTGATGTAGGTTGGTATCAACACTCCCAGTGGCTCCTAATTTGTAGGGATTGATCTAGGAGGCTCCTAAACTGATGCATGCAAGTGCAATCAGTGGAAGTTGGCCTCAATTAATGTTCCCCACACTTTAGTAACTGGTACATTTGCTCCAATTAGGCCAGGTGGACCTAATGGTGCTAGTGACTAAAATAGACTGAAAGGTTTCTAGATTTAGACAGACTCCCGATTTAGACATAATTGACCAAATTGGACAAGAGAGGATTATAATTCTAACAGTCTCTAGAAGCCAAACTTATTATATTGCAACAATTAATGGCTAATCAAGGAGGAGGTAATTGACCACCTCCACCCTCACCAAGGGGTAATATGTGGGTAGCAACCATGCATAAAGCTCTTAGATTTCCAACCAACTTATGTGACATGCCAGAGAACTATTTTAAGTTATTGCCTAAGTTTAGTGGATATAGCAATGTATTTGTTGAAACCACATCTCTATGTTTTAATATTGTACAAACAATTTAGCCATAGAACATGATGATGCTAATTATTTAAGAATTGTTGGCTTGAATTCATACCAAGTTGCACATAGGTGTCCAATAAGTGGGTTTATTGTATCCTAAGCACTGGCATTTTTTTATTTATAACTATAATGGTTATGAATTTTATAAAAAGAATGAGGCCTGGGATTAATTTGAATCAACCATTATTACAATCAATCTTCAGTCTCTTAGAAGAACTCTTAAAATCCCCAAACAATTTCCACCAGTCTACAGAATGGATGCCCAATGAGATTTTTCTTCATTTACCCTCAGGGCTCCTTGAGTCAATAAGCAACCCTCATTTTCCTTTACATCATTTTCCTTGTTCAGCCCACACAAAATATGATAAAAAAGCCGCGAAGAGAAGTTGTGCATCACTGATCTCAATCTTTGTAAGACTTTGTTGAGCAATAGATCATTGAACATGGCATTTGAGGCTAGAGTCTTTATCAAGATTTTTGAGTCTCCGAAGACTTGAATGTCTTTGATCCTTTTCTCTCGTGCAATATGGAAAGCTTTTAATAGGGCTAGTAATTTTGCGTGATTTTGGTTTTATGACCAAGACCCCAACTAAATCAATCAACACTTTTGTCGTCCGTGGAGTAAATCACCCCGCCAGATCCTGCCCTCCCTGGGTTGCCTTTGGAGGCACCATCAAAGAAGATCGATGCTTTCCCTTGTGTCCTCCACCAAATTTGAAAGTTTGATTTCGAATCTCTTAATCACCATTTTGTGGTTATACTTGGCTGACTTGGTTCCTTACTCTGATCTCTGAAGGTGTATGTGCCCAACCATTTTTTCTTCTTCTAGGAGAAACAAATGCCCCTTCTTAAAAGATTGAACTCCAGTCATTTCAATGAGAAAGGATTTGTATTTTGGAGCTTCCTTTAGCGGTAGTTGTTGAGCATTGTTAAAAATGTTATCATTTCTAGCCAACCAATGTTCCAAAACACATATATGGGGATAGCCTCCCAAATTCCGCTCCACGCAGACTTACCATGAATTGGGTGAGGATATCTCATTTTCCAAGTGGAATATAGTGCTAGCATCGATATATCCCCCAGAGTTGGGACATTTAGTCCAAGAAGGGTGAGATATCACACTTTCCACGCGAATTTATAGTCCACGAACAAGTGATCGCTGGTTTCCAATTCTCTGCAGCACAATATGCATCTGTGGGGTCCAATGATGCCACGTTTTACCATATTTTCTCTAGTTAATGCATTTCTGTTCATCAATATCCAAAATAATAAATTTACCTTTGGAATGCTGCCTTGATCCAAACACATTTCCATATTTCGTCTAGGAGACTCGTTGCTTTCTTTTTCTGCAGAGAATAAAAACCTTGGGCTGCTATGTAAGTGCTTGTTTTTCCCCATTCCCAAACGATATTTCTATTGCAGGTGGACTGGGGCCAAAGCAGAGAGTGCATATAGGAGCTGTGATTTTTTTTGAGCTCCATCACCTATAGGTCGAGCTCCAGTGAAGCCCCTGCTTCACCTATGCTCACAACCCTCTTCCAGTGAGGATTCGGGCCTCCTGCCCATCATTTCGGAGTCACCTTTGTATTGGTCAGTTTTAATATTAATTATGATATATGAATAGATTCTAAATATTTTATTTCATTGCCTCAAGTCGAAATATATCAGTCATTAAATATTACTTTTCTTATTTCACATTAAAAGCTTGTTTTCCCAGCAT
Source organism: Pseudotsuga menziesii (assembly GCA_001517045.1). Taxonomy (NCBI): domain Eukaryota; kingdom Viridiplantae; phylum Streptophyta; class Pinopsida; order Pinales; family Pinaceae; genus Pseudotsuga; species Pseudotsuga menziesii. Next base: position 11,576 of record LPNX010321704.1, on the reverse strand, counting down.
ATGGGGGGATTTTGATGAATTTCAGTGCAATCAAGATTATATGAAGTTGTGGGAGTGATTGAGTGGGTTATAAATGTTCAATGGAGTTTTATTTATCTCTTTCATATTTAATATCAGTATATAAAACAATCTGCAATAATTTATGTGCTTAAATTCATACCCTTGCTAGAAATCTAGTTTTAAATAACTAGTTTTGTCATTTCTTGCATAAATAGAGTTATGTAAACCAAAAATTTGATCTGTAAGTTTCAGTGGGTCACTGACAGGCTCAAATTCCCATAAATAACTCCAGAACCCTTTTTCATTGTGACCGTACTGGCTTTTGGAACCTTCCACTACATAGGGTCTCTCTAGGCCAAAACTGCCTATTTTTCCCAAATTAATCCCAAACTATTACGAGCTGTTCCAAAGTGTTATAAAAATGTCAGAACCTTATTTTATGACTGAATATCATCTCTGTGACTTGCCTAAGCCACTGGTCGGAATATGGATTGATATTCCCTAGTTTCACGGTTTGGTGACCCGACAACATGAAAGTAAGTTTCTGCGGCGCGGACTCCAAAATATCAATGGTCCCAGATATAAATGTGTTAGGGGAATGGATTTCCAAATATTCACTCAATATTGATTGATATCCTCTTCCCACTTTTCCTTTGCAAAATTTCCCTACCTAAAACCTTGATTTCCTTACTCTGTCAGTGCAGCGAATGGTAGATTTTGTAATTCATAAATTTTAATATAAATTTGCAGAATTAAAGAGTGTTCAGGTCTGTACACCAGACTTGGGACATCAAAAATTGCATGTAGAATATGTGCCTCTAAGTGAGAATATTCCTCATCTGGTTAGCAGTGGGGCCCACTTCCACTTCACACACCAACTACGTGCATATTAGAATAATTTTGGCCAGGGTAAGCACCTAATTTCAAGTCAATTAAGTTAATTTGAGTTGAAATCGGCTAAATTGAGTCACTATTAGTTAATTAGTTAAGTTGAATTAGGTGGAGTTAATGTTAGTTAATATAGAGTTAATGTCAGTTAATTTCAGTTAAATTGAGTTTAATTGAGTTAAGGGTAGTTAATTTTGAGTTAATTTAATATATTTAAAACACTGCCCGCTAAATTGAGTCTTTGTTTTAGTTACACTAGTGAAACTAGTTGTCAGTTGAGCGATTAAAGGTTATCGTTAATCAATTAAGTGGCCTATCTAGGAATTGTATTCAATTTTGAGTATTGTCAAGCATTTTGGTTAATTTAGATTCTATTTAAGTGCATGGGAGTGATCAAGGGCGAATTTGAGTTAGTCCTTATAAAATTGAGTTGTCTCTAGTGCATGGGAGTAATTTTTTGTTGATTAAGAGTTAGTCAAGGGGGTTGTTGGAGCTAAATTGATGAAATCAAATTAGCCATGCATGGGAAGTGTCTCTGTAGTGTTTTAGAATCAGTCTTAGTGAATTCAAGTTCCCTAGGGAAAACTTGAATGAGTTAGTAAGTGGTGGTTAGGCAGCCCTAATGTTTGGGAGTCCTTCCTTAGTAGACTGGAGTCAGACTCTTGGATATAATTTGAGTTGATAAAAATGGATTCGAATTTCCCCATAGAGGCATTAATTCAATGTTGTGTAGGTTGAGGAGTGCATTAGAGTAGGGCTATGAGGAAAATAACGAATGCCAAGAGAGAATTTGGCAGATACTTGCATAGTTTTTTACGATGATTCTGTCAATTAATCCGAGTGATCAATGTTTTTGTTTTATGGATGCCTTGTTAGGAATTCAGAGGTTTTCCATGGTTGTATGTTATCTGTGATGAGATTTCCTTAGTAGTGGTTCGACTTGTGTGATTAGGAGGGCAATATTTATTCTTTTTTTTTGAATGCTCCCATGGGGGTCTGAATTGATAAATTAACCCAGGTGGTTGGTATAATTGATTCAAGAGATCATCCAATAGGAGAGGGGAATATTCCTGGGTTGAGGTCTCTTCTTGGTTGCACTAGGACCTGAAGGAGAGGGGGGCAATATCAGATAGGTGTCTAGGGCCATTTTCTCTCATGCATCGAATGCTCTAGTGGGGATTCAAGATGAGAAAGTGACTTTGGAGGTTAGAAGTGTTGTATGATAGATTACCTAACAAGAGAGGGGGTCAATCATGTGTGGATATCTCTTCCTAGTTGCACTAGGACCTTAGCGACAGGTGGACAACATTAGACAGGTGTCTAGGGAGAATGTTCTAAATATATAAATGCTCCAGTGGGGGTTTGAATTTAGAAATTGACCTTGGAGGTCAGGAGTGGCGTTCTGAGAGAGGGGGACTATCTCAAGAACGACCATAGCTTACCTTTCTAGGAGATGGGGATAATTATAAGAAAGGAATCATATGATCCATAATATATTTTATAATATACCTTCTCATATGGGATTCCATAACCCCAACTAAGGGGGATCTTTTAGTGGGAAAACACATGCCAAGTAAATGTCATAGGCCAAGGGGGGGTGGGGGGGGGAGTTGTTGTGTTGCTTCCAATTGCACATTTCTAAGATAAGTTATTTAACCTTTAAGTTTATATGCTTTAATATTATGATGTAGTAGGCAGGCTATATTTACATAAATGAATAATAGTTTAAAGGTAGACTTAACATGTAATATCTCTTTTGTATTTCAATTTCTAATCTGAAATATGATATATAACTGATTTAATGACTGATTATATCTATTATGCATTATTTTTGATCTCATTCTTAAATCTAATATATGTGAAAAGAAATGAATAGTAGTAGTGATGTTATGAGTTCCTGCTTTTAGTAAAATTATTGGGATTTGCGTGAGGATGAATTGTATGGAAATTAATTATGTTTTTTTATCAATTATTCAAGACTGATATGGGCTATCATGTGGACAAACATGACATCCTATTATCAGGTTATACATGAGTTAATTTAAGATACTTAGAGTTTCATTATTATTTGGAAACTATGTACAATTTTTCTATGTTGGTAGAGGCTGTTTTCAAATACTAAAATATATAGATTTAGAAGTTCAATGCTTATGAACTTTGAAATGTTTAGGATTGATACTTTGGACATTATTTCCACATATGATTCATCTCCAGGATTTGTGTATGTTATAATTATGCAAACTAGTTATTAACTAGCTGTTTATTTTCCTAGTTAAGATTAACCTGACTAGTATAATGAGGAAACTTAAATTATGAACCACAAATCAGATATGATTATATGAACTTATCCTTTGTGATAAACATTACTTGTGTGGATTCATAATGTCATAGAAGTGAGGTAATATTTCCATGTTTTTTCATGATACTATGTGTTTCCTTGTGTTAAACACATTTTTTCTTGTCACTTTTCCTTGTGGTGTAAAATGAAGGTAATCATGCTCAAAAGTAGAGTTGTGACCTAAATTTTTTAAGCTATGACCAGTGAAATTTTCAACAATGGATTTTTCCCTTCTCCTTCGCAAGTATTGCTGGTGAAATCCATTTGGTGCTGCATATTTCGTCCACAAAATGTATATAATACCATTGAGAGTATTGCAACATATTCTAATTTTCTTGAAGACCTTTGCATTTTGTTCAATTGAATACTTGCATTGTGAAAGTTGTAGTTGGTTGAAAATATTGAGCTTCCAGAGAAGATTTGGGATTGGTTTGGTCCAAGCAAGTGTGCATTTGTTTCTATAACTGCTCCAAAAGAAGAAGTTACAAAATCATATCATCATCACATAAGAAATCAAGATAAGCGAATTCATCAATTCAACATTTAGAAGTGTAACTTGCAAACTTCTGTTTTTTGTAAGTTCTAGTGCATTTTTGGTACAAAATCAAATTGAAAGAAAAGTTGAATTGCATTGTATTTGGGTGCATTCTCGGCTGAAGCGAATTCATCAATTCAACATTTAGAAGTGTAACTTGCAAACTTCTGTTTTTTGTAAGTTCTAGTGCATTTTTGGTACAAAATCAAATTGAAAGAAAAGTTGAACTGCATTGTATTTGGGTGCATTCTTGGCTGAAATCAACACCCTTAACTTTTTGAATTTGAGCCTATTGAGTCTTGTTTCTAAATGATATAGTTGCAAGAAGCCACTGGCTTGTTGATTGAGTCTACTTGGCCCATCCTACACAAGGAATCCTCACACAGTCCTCATTATGTCTCAGACTAAGGAATTATTAGAGTTGTTGAACACTCTAACACTTACTATTGTAGATAACTCAGTCACAATAATAAAATAAACTCTTCAAACTATTATCAATCATTTGCATATTTTGAAATCCAAAGAGGATGATGTACAACAAAGGAATCAACATTCTAAACTAGTGTTTGTTCATAATAACCCTCTCTTTGAAGATTATCCCTATCAGCTGCCAACACACAATGAAATAATGTCAGAAGATGTACAAATCATTCAGAGTTTTGGATGCCAACATTGCGATCGATTTGGACATATGAAATATCAATGTTTTGATCTGACCTTGTCACCATTGTGGGAAGCGTAACCATTCTTCAAATAGATGTTCAACATTGAATAAAACTGCAAGATTGAAACTTGCAGTATGAAATTTTACTACTTCTTATCTTGTACCTAATAGGGGTAACATTATGTAAGGATTCAAGTTTCATGGCCTTCCTCAAGTAAGAGAGGTCAAGTAATCATGAACCATATCAATTTTTAGAAACCAAATTCAAAGTTGTCCAGAAGACAAAAGAGAGCCATGCTCCAGAGTTTCATGAGTTCATGGTATTCTGTGTCTATTTTTTACACACATAACCACCATGGAATTTCCACTCCTCACATTGTTCCTGATAAGGGGGAACGATAAACCATAAAAAACAAGACAACGATAACAAGCAATCTATAAAAAGTGAAGTCAACACCATGTTCAAATGAGCTCTAGTTGGTTTGTGTTCATCCTAAAAGCATCGATTTCGAGAGCACATTCTATTAACAAAAGACATTAGCTTCTAGCTAAGTTACTTGGAAAAGGATTTCCAAGTTGGAAATGTACAGTAGTGGTAGTTTTCCACTTCCTTTTTTTAGCTCACTTTTAGTTTATGGTTAGCCCAATACCACCATTTTACATAGAACCCCTGAGCCTTCGTTCCAAGTTCCAAAACCTTTGAGTGAGAATTGTCACCGATTTCAAGAGTTTGTGGTTAGCCTTAAACCACCCACTTAGTAGAAGACTTCAGCTTTTTCTATCCCTCTTGGTTTGTGGTTATCCAAAACAAGCACTTTAGAGAGAACTTGTATTTAGCAGGAGATGTTAGCTTCTATTAAATTTCTTGGCAAGTTGGAAATGTTCATTAGTGGTAGTTTTCCACTTCCAATTATTCAACTCTATTTTATTGGACTCATATACACGCCATTGGATTAGGGGGGGGCTTATAGAACCTAATCATATGGGTTAAGGTAAAAATGTAAAATATTTTTACTCTTCACGTCAAGTGAATAGGAAGAGTCACTCAAGAGTCCAATGATCACTTGGGAAGATGAGACCAAGGGCCATTTTCATGTATATATTGTACATTTGTTAATGAGAAAAATGTGCTTCGAAGCCTATCTCTGTTTGTATTTATTGAGATTCATCTTCTGTATTTGTCTTGTGTTTATCCAATCAACTATTTTTTTGAATAGGCATCTAACAGTCAAATTTATGTAACTTGGTAATATCATCAATGATTCTAGTGGTGATTAAATGCTTATTTGAAATCCTTGACTACAACTTGGTGAGGCGTAAATGTTATAGTCTTGTCTTCATTAAAATGAGTGATTTGATAGATTGACAACAAATTGCAAGAAATTATTGGAACACACAGTACATTATTAAACTAACCATCATCTACCTAAGTTGTTTTAGATCCTACAACACTAAGAGATCTATCATAACCAACACATATTTGTTTGGTTTTACATTCATTCATATTAGAAAATATGGCTTTATCCTTAGCCAAATGATAGGATTCTCTAAATTCAATGAGCCACTCATTCTAAGAATAGGAAGAATATGCATTAAAGGAAAATCCATAAGCACAATCTGCATGCCTATGAGATATATATTTTGAAGACGAATCAAGGTTGATGTTGTGCTTCTTGATTGCTCCTTCCAAGGTTGCCATCTTCTTGAAAAAAATAGATTCAACATGATTATCTTTCCCACAAATGTTGCAATGTCAATCAATCTTCTTATCTTTTGATTTAGTTACTTTTTCATTTTTGGAAGGATAAGTTGGTTGAGAGGGTTTTGGATCCTTGTTTTGCTTATTATTGCGAGGATTTTGCTTCTTGGAATGCTTGGAATTCTCTTTTTGTTGTGCCAAATAAGGACCTATGTTACACCAAAATCTCATCACCATCATGTTATGAGATAGGTATTCCCTTGTCTCCTCCAATCCCTCAAATTTTTTCCTAGAGAAATGAAAGGAAGAAATTATCCCCTTGCAATTTTTCCTTGTTTTGATCTGGTAATTCTCTTTCCCCATTGAAAAAAAGCGTTACCTAATTCAACAACGCTCTTGATACATGAGCAAAGAGTGGTGCCACTATCTCTATCCTTACTGCAAGAAGCATTACCCCCTTAACACCGCCTATTTTTTTCATTAAAGGAGTGGTGCTAGAGTTTTCAAGGCAAAAAGAGAAGCTTCGAGAGGCTTCTTGAAGCTTGCCTTCGTGGACCCTCATCCCTATGGCTTAGGATCATCTGGAGCTCAAGATCCTTCATTTTTGGATATTCCTTCCATCTCACCCATGAGATCATCAACCATCCCTATCCTCCCATGCCTTTAAATACTGGCTCATCCCTAGTGGAGTCGCCAGATTTGTTGCTAGGAAAAATGCACCTCTTGCAGACAAGAGTTGTTCCTCTAGTCCGAATGGTTCAGATCTAGAACAAATGAGTAACACAGAATGTCAGACTCTTCCTAGATCTGTTTGAACACTTGAATGGAATGCCATGCTTGCGTAGTTTACCTTTTGGTTTCAAGCTTACATAAAAATGAAATCAATCCCTAAGGAAAGTTCCCTTTCCGTGTCAAGCTCGTTAAAAAATAAAACAGATGTTTGCAAGCACAGTTATTTTATGTTTCAAGCTTGTGTAAAAATGAAATAGGTCCCCTCAAGCATAGTTCTTTTCTTTTTCAAGCTTGCATAAAAATGAAACCATTCCCGAGCATAGTTCTTTTTCTATGTCAAGCTCGTTAAAAAATAAAATAGATTGTTTCAAGCAAAGTTTACCTTTTGGTTTCAAGCTTGCATAAAAATGAAACCATGTTTCAAGCATAGTTCTTTTCTGTTTCAGGCTTGTGTAAAAATTAAATAGGTCATTTAGAGCATAGTTCTTCCTCTGTTCCAAGCTCGTTAAAAAATGAAGCAGATACCCTGAGCATTCTTTCAACTGATCTTCGAGCTCATTAAAAACAATAAGATGGTGTTGAGCTTACTTTTCATTTTTTTGTGCTCTGGTTAAAATTTGAAAAGTGGTTTTGAGCTTAGTTTATCGCTCTTTAGTGCTCTAGATTCAGATATGAAAAGGGTTAATGGAGTCTTCTTTAAGCTCTTTTCGGACTCTTAAAATGTGAAAAGATTTTCGAGTGAAATTGTCTTCTTCACACTCGTGAAAGGACTTGAAGAGTCATCTTCCTGGTGATAGTTTACCCCTTTTTCGGACTAGGGGAACTACATATGAAAAAGGTACACTCCAACCAATCACGATTGGAAGAGTTCTCCTAGGCATTATTTTATACTTTTTCAGGCCTCGGGGACTAAAGTTACGAAAAAGTCCATTTTGGAGTCTTCTTAGTCATTTCAGACTGTCCAAATATGAAACGACAGATGAGTTTTCTTTCATCGGAATCATAAAATGAAATGATGAAGGAACCTTTTCTGAGAACTAACCCATCCTTTCTTAGGTTCGTAAAACATATGAGATTAGACTCATCTGAAAGATGAGTTGCAACAAGTGTTTGTTACCCTCTTTGAACTTGTAAAAATGAAAAGAGGCACTCATCAATAATGATGGGGAAATTAAGAGAAGGAAAATACATTTCATTTGCAATAATGGAAGTTTTTAGTCCCCTTTGAACATGGCACTTGTCTATATTTCATTCAGTTAATTGGGTGTTCAGCTTGTTTTCGAGTCGATTGACTTTCATGAGTCATGTCAGTCCTTTGAGTCTTTCAAAGAATGCATTGTCCATTGTCGCATTGTGTTCCACCTCGTCAAGTCAATGCTTCCAAGTCTTTGGTCGTGTCACCTTATGTTCAAATAGGAAATTGTATTGAGAGTTTACACCTCCAGTCAAAACAAATTTTTATGTCAGTTACTTTTGAGTCAGTCCTATGGTTACATCATGCTCAAAATTCCAGAACTTTGTTCCGATTTTCATGTCGTCGATGTGGGATTCATCATGGCCCTCCTTTGACAAGACTATTCTTCTCGACATCAACTCATCATCTAGGAATTAGTCTTAGAAACAATTTTAGTACCTTGAGATCTGTATGCCTTAATGACATATTCTCTTGCTCTCAACATAGGTTCACATCATTGACATTTTATCGATAGACTCGACTGAGTGTTCGACATCAAATCATCTATTCACACTCATAATATTGTACTAGGGTACCTTGGGAATCATTGAAATCAATGATGATCTCCCCCGCACTTGTGAACAATTCTCATCATTGACCGGTAATCAAGAGATTTCTACCATGTTCGACATCAAGACATTGTAATCACATGGATAGAATCGTACTTTGTGGAAGACGAGTTGAAGACTCTGGGTATCTGTTAAATCACTCATTGCTTTCCCCAGGTTGCGATGGAGTATTTTGTATGAGTCCTAGCATAGATCCACATTTTTATGTCCGTGGTTGTGCTCATATTTGTGTATGTATGGAATAGATCTACATTGTATGTTTGGTAGCTATGTCCAAGTTTGAGTCTTCTTCGCATGGATCTACGCTATATTTTAGTAGCCATCATTTTTTGTATCGCACATGGATCTGCATTGTATTGGTCAGCAACCATGTTGCGAGTCATTTGGGACATGAATTAAAATGTAAAAGGTGTTGTAGAAAGTTTGTGATGCTGAGAAGTTCCTACCTTTAGATATTTTCCTTGATATTGTACCTTGTTCTATCAAAGTATTATGCCTATCGTTTCTCTCTAGCCATCATACTTTGGGGGGCATTCTGTTTCACCGAAATATTGTCACCATCATGTTATGAGATAGGTATCCCTTTTCTACTCCAATCCCTCAAAGTTTTCCCTAGAGAAATGAAAGGAAGAAATTATCCCCTTATAATTTTTCCTTGTTTGGAGCCGGTAACGCTCTTTCGCCATTGACAAAAAGCGTTACCTAAGTCAGCAATGCTCCTGATACATGAGAAAAGAGTGGTTCCACTACCTCTATCCTTGTTGTAAGAAGTCTTACCCCCTTAACACCGCTTGTTTTCTTCATTAAAGGAGTGATGCTTGAGTTTTCAAGGCAAAAAGAGAAGCTTCGAGAGGCTTCTCGAAGCTTTCCTTCGTTGAGCTTCATCCCTATGGTTTAGGACCAGCTGGAGCTCGAGATCCTTCAGTTTTGGATCTCCCTTCCACCTCACCCATGAGATCTTCAACCATCCCTATACTCCCATGCCTTTGAATAAGGGCTCATCCCCCATGGGAGAGAGGAGGAAGAATTGTGTTGCATACCCAAACTCTGTCAAAATAATTCTTGAGTCTTTAGAGGCAAGGTGAAGCTAGAGGAAAAAGGGCAATTGGATGGGACTCTCAACACTAAGTCACCAAGGTTGTATTCTTTCCAATTATTTTTAATAAATAATGTTTTCTCTTTCCCATATATGTTGTATCATGTGTATGTACTGCTTGAATCCTTGGTCACAAGCATAGATCTAGTTTTTATATCTTGTATGCTATCAATTTCTATTGTTGTCTTCTATTTTTGCAGGTCAACAAAGGAAAAAGCTTCAAGGATAGTGAAGGCATCTGTTAATAGAAGAAGCATGGCAGTCCATTCAAGTGTTCAAATAGATATAGGGAGAGTCTGACATTCCGTGTTACTCATTTTTTCTAGATATGAACCATTCAGACTAGAGGAATAACTCTTGTCCGCAAGAGGTGCATTTTTCCTGGCAACAACTTGCTAGATGTATCTGCATTGCTAATTATTTCAATATGTATGATCTTATATTTATCTCTAATCAAGGAATCACAAAATGACTCAAGAGTGGGATTTTTATAATGAAGCCCCAATTATCAATGGAGTAAAAAGTATATACAAACACATAATAGGCAGGTCCAAGCTTGGAAATAATTTGAAAAATACATTGCTCTTCTTTCATTTTGATGCCACATTCATCAAGTAAGAGTCTAAGGATATTGTACTTAGGAAAATAGTATTGTATGCAAGAGGAATAACCTACATTTAGGGTAATCAAATCATTTTCAAGTTTGATGACCTTGAATTTCATTTTGTTTACCAAATGCATGACCAAACACAGTTTCCAACTTTCACCAAGATGTTTTTAGATCATCAATTCCTTGAAGGTGGAATTATAAGTAATTAGAAATGGAAATTACTATTAATCCATGAGACTCATCACATTTATTGACCCATTTTATTGTCTTATTATCATCATCAGTTTTAGTTTCTTTCCTCAAGGTAATCTGGTAAAGTCCCCTATTTTAGCCCTAGGAAAAGTTAGGCATAATTCAACTAGAATTCTACTTGGAAAGATAAATATTCTGGTCGCAAGAAGGAAGAAGAGTTGTGAAGGAAGGGAAGTTGCAACATAAGAAGAGCTGCAAAGGAAGGAAAGATGCGATAAAAGAAGAGTCGTGAAGGAAGGGAAGTTGCGATAGAAGAAGAGCCACAATAGAAGGAACTGTGACAGAAGAAGAATAGAGAAATTGAAAAACATGGTTCGAATGATCGTGGGTAAGGAGTTAGTTAGAATAAATCACACTTTTGGTAATAAATAATAATTGTATTTTGGGATGATAGTACCTATTGTAAGTTGAAACTGAATGTACAAAAATAGAAATGAAAGCTTGTCGGCTACAAGAAAGAGTCATAGAATACTATAAAAATGAGAACCCAAGTTGTGTGTGGGTTGTTTGTTCATTCATTCTGGGGGCTGGCCATTATTGTTGAAGAAAGTTAAGAGAGGGGAGATATGCTTACCCAGAGACTCGATCCAGGCTGTGTGCGGGTCGATAGTTGAGAGAAGGAGAGAAAAAATACAAAGAACCAAAACTAGAGAGCATGAGAGGAGAGAAGTCTGGATGAGTTGTAAAGAACATCTAAAGAAGAGTCTGGAAGATGAGTGCACAGGAGAAAGGTTCTAACCAATTTATCATTCCAGATGAAGAACATCTTTATGGTTTTTTCTAACCAATTTATCATGCCAGATGAAGAACATCTTTATGGTTTTTCCCAAACAAGTTTCCATGTTAAATGTTGTCTCGGTCTATCTTTGATAATTATGTTTATGTCGAATGCATGCATGTTGTTAATTAGTGGATCTGAATATGTCGTATAATGTTTGTTTATGAATAAACCAATATAT
>LPNX010321700.1:1315-30745 GCA_001517045.1 Pseudotsuga menziesii | reverse complement strand
GAGAAATTAGTCAAAAGTGAAACTCTGTTGTTAGGGTTTGGCTTAAAGGAGTTGAAAATAACTCTATGATCAAATTTCAATTATAAGAAACTGCTCAAAAGTGAAACTTTATCATGCGTTTTCACTAGGGTTGGCCTTAAATATGGTCAAAATAGCTTGGAACATTGCAAAAAGTGCAAGCTTTTAGGCCTTTGTTTGACCAAGTATGAGCAAATTTGAATTATGAGCAACTGCTCAAAAGTGAAACTCTGTCATGCGGTTTCACTACGGTTGGGCTTAAAAGGGGTCAAAATAATAGCTCGAAACGTTGCAAAATTTGGCGTGCATGATTGTTTATCCAATGGGCATCCAAATCTATAATCAAGTTTCTATTCTAAGAAGTAAATCAAAAGTGAAACTCGATCGTACAATTTTGTTAGGGTTTGGCTTAAAGGAGCGAGAAATTTTAATTGCGAGAAATTTGTAAAAAGTGAAACTCCGTTGTGCGGTTTCACAAACGTTTGGGTTAAAGGGGGTGAAAATATCTCAGAATGTCACAAAAGTTGGAGTGCATGCTTGTCTATGTAATGGGCATCCAAATCTATGATCAAATTTCAATTGTGAGAAAATTGTCAAAAGTGAAACTTCGTCATGCATTTTCGTTAGAGTTCGACTTAAAGCGAGTCCAAATAGCTCGAAACATTGCAAAATTTCGCGTGCATGCTTGTATATAAACTGGGCATCCAAATCTATGATCAAATTTCAATTCTAGGAATTTAGTCGAGTGAAACTCCATCATGCGGTTTCGCTAAGGTTTGGCTTAAAGGAGGGAAAAAGAGCTCTGAACATCACTAAATTTGGCATGCACTCTTATCTACCAAATGGGCATCTAAATCTATGATCATATTTCAATTCTAAGAAATTGGTCAAAAGAGAAACTTTATCGTGCTCTTTCACTAAGGTTGCACTTAAAGGGAGTGAAATAGCTCAGAACATCGTGAAAGTTAGCGTGTACGCTTGTTTATTGAAATGGGTACATAAATCTACTTTCAAATTTCACTTCTTAAAAAGACAACAAAAGTGCATCTTTTCAGATTTTGTTTGACCATCCTTGAATGAGGGCGAAAATAGCTCCAAATAGCATAAAAATAGGTGTCCATGCCTATATTTAAAATGGGTATCTAAATCTACTTCAAAATGTGTATTTTAAGAAAATGGAAAAAATGCAACGTTTTAGGCCTTGGTTTGATAAAGTTTGATCGAGGTCCAAAAAGGCTCGCAATCCCAAAAAAATCTACATGTAGGGATTATCTCTCAAATGGGTACCTAAATACAGTTTCAAATTTCAATTTGGAGAAAGTCAAGAAAAGTGCATTTCTTAGAACTTGGTTTGACCAACCTTAACTAAGTGCCGAAATAACTCAAAATTCGCAAAAATATTTGTGCCTCTTAAATGGGCATCTAAATCTACTTTTAAATTTGATTTCTAAAAAATTGGAAAAAAGTGCAACCTTTTAGGCCTTGCTTTGACCAAGTTTGACCAAGGTCCAAAATAGCTCGAAATCCCCTGAAAGTGTGTATGCATGGTTATCTCTCAAATGGGTATCTAAATTCTCTTTGAAATTTCAATTACAAGAAAGTCGAAAAAATAGCATCTCTTAGACCTTTGCTTGAACAACCTTGAATAATGACCAAAATAACTTCGAACATAGTGAAATTTGGTGTGCACTGTTATCTACCAAATGTTAAGATAAATCTACGATCAAATTTTAATTCTTAGAAATTAGTCAAAAGTGAAACTCTGTTGTATGGTTTAGATGAGGTTGGGATTAAAGGGGGTGAAATATTTTGGAATGCCTCAAAATTCCGCGTGCACGTTTGTCTATCAAATGGGCATTGAAATCTATGATCAAATTTCAATTATAAGAAACTACTCAAAAGTGAAACTTCGTCATGCATTTTTGCTAGGGTTGGGCTTAAATGTGGTCAAAATAGCTTGGAACGTTGCAAAAATTGGCATGCATGCTTGTTTATCTAATGGGCATCCAAATCTATAATCAAGATTCAATTCTTAGAAGTTGGTCAAAAGCGAAACTCCATCGTGCGGTTTTGTTAGGATTTAGCTTAAAGGAGTCGAAAATAACTCGGAACATCATGAAAGTAGGCGTGCACTCTTATCTTCTTAATGCGCATCTAAATCTATGATCAAATTTTAATTCTGATAAATTGGTCAAGAGTGAAACTCTGTCATGTGGTTTCGCTAAGTTTGGGGTTAAAAGGGGAGAAAATAGCTCAAACCGTCGTGGATGTTGGAGTGCACGGTTATCTATCAAACGGGCATCCAAATCTATAATCAAATTTCAATTCTGAGAAATTGGTTAGAAGTGAAACTCCGTCGTCGATTTTTGCTAGAGTTGGTCTCGAAGGGGTCCAAATAGCTCAGGCCATTGCAAAAGTTGGCATGCACGTTTTTATATCAAATGGGCATCCAAATCTATGATCAAATTTCAACTCTGAGAATTTGGTCAAAAGTGAAACTCCATCATTCGATTTTGCTAAGGTTTGGCTTAAAGGAGGGGAAAATGGCTGAGAAATGGGAAACAAATGCAACCTTTTAGGCCTTGGTTTCACCAATTTTTCCTAAGGTCCAAAATAGCTCAAAATCCCCTAAAATTTTGTATGCATGGTTATCTCTCAAATGGTTACCTAAATTCTCTTTCAAATTTCAATTACAAGAAAACTGAAAAAATAACATCTCATAGACCTTTACTTGACCAACCTTGAATAACGACCAAAATAGCTCTGAACATCATGAAAGTTAGCATGCACTCTTATCTACCAAATGCGGCGCTAAATCTACGATTAAATTTTAATTTTGAGAAATTAGTCAAATGTGAAACTTCGTTGCGCAGTTTTGCTAAGGTTGGGCTCAAAGTGGGTGAAACTATTTCGCACTGTTGTGAAATTTCATGTGCAAGCTTGTCTATCAAATGGACATCCAAATCTATGAGCAAATTTCAATTCTGAGAAACTGCTCAAAAGTGAAACTCTGTCGTGTGGTTTCATTAGTGTTGGACTTAAAAGGGGTCAAAAAAGTAGCTCGCAACATTGCAAAATTTCGCGTGCATGATTGTTTATCCAATGTCCATCCAAATCTATGATCAAGTTTCCATTCTAAGAAGTACGTCAAAAGTGAACCTCCATCGTACAGTTTTGTTAGGGTTTGGCTTAAAGGAGCTGAAAGTAACTCTGAACATCGTGAAAGTTGGCATGCACACTTATCATCCAAATGCGCATCAAAAGATATGATCAAATTTTAATTCCGATAAACTTGTAAAAAGTGAAACACTGTCATGCGGTTTCGCAAAGGTTGGGGTTAAAGGGGGTGAAAATATCTCGAAATGTAGCGAAAGTTGGACTGCACGCTTGTCTATCAAATGGGAATCCAAATCTATGATCAAATTTCAATTGCGAGAAAATTGTCAAAAGTGAAACTTCGTCGTGCATTTTTGCTATAGTTCAGCTTAAAGCGGGTCCAAATAGCTCAATGCATTATAAAATTTGGCATGCACGCTTGTATATCAAACGGGTATCCAAATCAATGATCAAATTTCAATTCTGGGAATTTGGTCAAACGGGAAACTCTGTCATGCAGTTTCGCGACGGTTTGTCTTAAAGGAGGGAAAAAGAGCTCTAAACATCACTAAATTTGGCATGCACTCTTATCTACCAAATGGGCATCTAAATATATGATCATATTTCAATTCTATGAAATTGGTCAAACGAGAAACTTTATCGTGCGCTTTCGCTAAGGTTGCACTTAAAGGGAGTGAAATAGCTCGGAACGTCACGAAAGTTAGTGTGTACGCTTGTTTATTTAAATGGGTACCTAAATCCACTTTCAAATTTCAGTTTTGAAAAAGTCAACAAAAGTGCATCTTTTCAACTTTTGTTTGACCATCCTCTAATGAGGGCCAAAATAGCTCCAAATCTCATAAAAATAGGTGTCCATGCCTATCTTTGAAATGGTTATCTAAATCTACTTTAAAATTTGAATTTTCAGAAAATGGAAAAAATGCAACGTTTTCGGCCTTGGTTTGACAAAGTTTGACCGAGGTCCAAAATGGCTCGCAATCCCATAAAAATCTACATGTAGGGATTATCTCTCAAATGGGTAGGTACCTAAATACAGTTTCAAATTTCAATTTCAAGAAAGTCAAGAAAATTGCATTTCTTAGAACATGGTTTGACCAACCTTGACTAAGTGTCGAAATGGGTATCTAAATCTACTTTTAAATTTGATTTCTAAGAAATTGGACTTTTACGCCTTGGTTTGACCAAGTTTGACCAAGGACAAAAATAGCTCGAAATCCCCTGAAAGTGTGTATGTATGCTTATCTCTCAAATGGGTACCTAAATTCTCTTTCAAATTTCAATTACAAGAAAGTCGAAAAAATAGCATCTCTTAGACCTTTGCTTGATGAACCTTAAATAATGACCAAAATAACTTCAAACATCGTGAAAGTTGGTGTGCATTGGTATCTACCAAAATTCTAAGATAAATATACGATCAAATTTTAATTCTGAGAAATTTTAATTATATGGTTTTGTTGAGGTTGGGATTAAAGGGGTGAAATATTTTGGAACGTCTCAAAATTTTGTGTGCAAGCTTGTCTATCAAATGGGAATTCAAATCTATGATCAAATTTCAATTATAAGAAACTGCTCAAAAGTGAAACTTCGTCATGCGTTTTCGCTAGGGTTGGGCTTAAAGGTGGTCAAAATAGTTTGGAACATTGCAAAAGTTGGCGTGCATGCTTGTTTATCTAATGGGCATCCAAATCTATGATCAAGTTTCAATTCTTAGAAGTTTGTCAAAAGCAAAACTCCATCGTGTGGTTTTGTTAGGGTTTGGCTTAAAGGAGTCAAAAATAACTTTGAACATCATGAAAGTTGGCGTGCACTCTTATCTTCCAAATGTACATCTAAATCTATGATGAAATTTTAATTGCGAGAAATTTGTTAAGAGTGAAACTCCGTCATGTGGTTTAGCTAAGATAGCTCAAAAATAGGTGGTGAAAATAGCTCAAAACGTCGCGAAAGTTGGAGTTCACGGTTATCTATCAAACGTGCATCCAAATCTATGATCAAATTTCAATTCTGAGATATTAGTCAGAAGTGAAACTCTGTCGTTCATTTTCGCTAGAGTTGGGCTCGAAGGGGTCCAAATAGCTTGGACCATTGCAAAAGTTGGTGTGCACGTTTTTATATCAAACGGGAATCCAAATCTATGATCAAATTTCAACTCTGAGAATTTGGTCAAAAGTGAAACTCCATGATTCGATTTCGCTAAGGTTTGGCTTAAAGGAGGGGAAAATGGCTTTCAGAAATTGGAAACAAATACAACCTTTTATGTCTTGGTTTCACCAAGTTTTCCTAAGGTCCAAAATATCTTGAAATCCACTAAAAGTTTGTATGCATGGTTAGACCTCAAATGGGTACCTAAATTCTCTTTCAAATTTCAATTACAAGAAAGCCGAAAAAATAACATCTCTTAGACCTTTACTTAACCAACCTTGAATAACGACCAAAACAGCTCCAAACATCATGAAAGTTAGCATGCACTCTTATCTACCAAATGGGTCGATAAATCTATGATTAAATTTTAATTTTGAGAAATTAGTCAGACGTGAAACTCCGTTGTGCGGTTTTGCTAAGGTCGGTCTTAAAGTGGGAGAAATTTTTTTGGAATGTGTCAAAAGTTTGCATGCACACTTGTTCATCAAATGGGCATCCAAATATATGATCAAATTTAAATTCTAAGAAACTACTCGAAAGTGAAACTGCTTCATGCAGTTTCGACAGGGTTGCGTTTAAAGCGGATCAAAATAGCTTGAAACGTTGTGAAAGTTGGCGTGCATGCTTTTCTATCCAATATGCATCCAAACCTATTATCACATTTCAATTCTAAGAATTTGATCAAAGCTGAGACTACATCCTGCAGTTTTGTTAGGGTTTGGCTTAAAGATGCTGAAAATAGCTCTCAACATCGTTAACCTTGGCATGCACTCTTATCTTCCAAATGCGCATTTAAATCAATGATTAAATTTTAATTCCAAGAAATTGGTTAAAAGTGAAACTTCGTTGTGCATGTTTTTATGTGTGCCTCTTAAATGGGTATCTAAATCTACTTTTAAATTTGATTTCTAAAAATTGGGAAAAAGTGCAACCTTTGAGGCCTTGATTTGACCAAGTTTGACCAAGGTCCAAAATAGCTTGAAATCCCTTGAAACTGTGTATGTAGGGTTATCTCTCAAATGGGTACCTAAATTCTCTTTCAAATTTCACTTACAAGAAAGTCGAAAAATAGCATCTCTTAGACCTTTGCTTGACGAACCTTAAATAATGACCAAAATAACTTCGAACATGGTGAAAGTTGGTGTGTGCTGTTATCTACCAAATGCTAAGATAAATCTACGATCAAATTTTAATTCTGAGAAATTAGTCAAAAGTGAAACTCTGTTGTATGGTTTTGTTGAGGTTGGGATTAAAGGGGGTGAAATATTTTGGAATGTCTCGAAATTTCGCATGCACCCTTGTTTATCAAATGGGCATTCAAATCTATGATCAAATTTCAATTATACGAAACTGCTCAAAAGTGAAACTTCGTCATGCTTAAAGGTGGTCAAAATAGTTGGAACATTGTGAAAGTTGGCGTGCATGCTTGTTTATCTAATGGGCATCCAAATCTATGATCAAGTTTCAATTCTTAGAAGTTGGTCAAAAGTGAAACTCCATCATGCGGTTTTGTTAGGGTTTGGCTTAAAGGAATAAAAAATAACTCTGAACATCATGAAAGTTGGCGTGCACTCTTATCTTCCTAATGCACATCTAAATCTATGATCAAATTTTAATTTCAAGAAATTTGTCAAGAGTGAAACTCCATCATGCGGTTTCGCTAAGATTGGGGTTACAGGGGGTGAAAATAGCTCAAAACTTCGTGAAAGTCGAAGTGCACTAGCATCCAAATCTATGATCAAATTTCAATTCTGAGAAATTAGTCAGAAGTGAAACTCCGCCGTTCATTTTCACTAGATTTGGGTTCGGAGGGGTCCAAATAGCTCGGACCATTGCACAAGTTGGCATGCACGTTTTTATATCAAACTAGCATCCAAATCTATGATCAAATTTCAACTCTGAGAATTTGGTCAAAATTGAAACTCCGTCATTTGATTTCGCTAAGGTTTGGCTTAAAGGAGGGGAAAATGGCTTTGAGAAATTGGAAACAAATACAACCTTTTAGGGCTTGGTTTCACCAAGTTTTCCTAAAGTCCAAAATAGCTCGAAATCCCCTGAAAGTTTGTATGCATGGTTATCTCTCAAATGGGTACCTAAATTCTCCTTCAAATTTCAATTACTAGAAAGCCGAAAAAATAACATCTCTTAGACCTTTACTTGACCAACCTTGAATAACAACCAAAATAGCTCTGAACATCATGAAAGTTAGCATGCACTCTTATCTACTAAATGCGTCAATAAATCTACGATTAAATTTTAATTTTGAGAAATTAGTCAAATGTGCAACTTCGTTGAGCGATTTTGCTAAGGTTGGGCTTAAAGGGGGTGAAAATATTTTGGAATGTCTCAAAATTTTGCATGCACGCTTGTTGATCAAATGGGCATCCAAATTTATGATCAAATTTAAATTCTAAGAAACTGTTTGGAAGGGAAACTCCGTCGTGTGATTTCGACAATGTTGGGCTTAAAGGGGGTCAAAATAACTCGAAACGTCATGAAAGTTGGCGTGAATGCTTGTCTATCCAATATGCATCCAAACATATGATCAGGTTTAAATTCTGACAATCTGGTCAAAGCTGAGACTGCATCATGCAGTTTTGTTAGGGTTTGGCTTAAAGATGGAAAAAATAGCTCTCAACATCATGAAAGTTGGAATGCACTCTTCTTTTCCAAATGTGCATTTAAATCTATCATTAAATTTTAATTCCAAGAAATTGGTTAAAAGTGAAACTTCGTCGTACACGTTTTTATGTGTGCCTCTTAAATGGGTATCTAAATCTACTTTTCGCTAAAGTTGGGCTCGAACGGGTGAAAATAGCTCTAACCATTGCAAAAGTTGGCATGCACATTTTTATATGAAACGGGCATCCAAATCTATGATCAAATTTCAACTCCAAGAATTTGGTCAAAAGTGAAAATCCGTCATTCAATTTCGCTAAGTTTTGGCTTAAAGGAGGGGAAAATGGCTTTGAGAAATTGGAAACAAATACAACCTTTTAGGGCTTGGTTTCACTAAGTTTGCCTTAAGGTCCAAAATAGCTCAAAATCCCCTGAAAGTTTGTATGCATGGTTATCTCTCAAATGGGTACCTAAATTCTCTTTCAAATTTCAATTACAAGAAAGCCGAAAAAATAACATCTCTTAGACCTTTACTTGATAAACCTTGAATGACGACCAAAATAGATTCGGACATCATGAAATTTAGCATGCACTCTTATCTACCAAATGCACCAATAAATCTACAATTAAATTTTAAATTTGAGAAATTAGTCAAATGTGAAACTTCGTTGTGCGGTTTTGCTAAGGTTGGGCTTAAAGGGGGTGAAAATATTTTGGAATGTCTCAAAAGTTTGCATGCGCGCTTGTTCATCAAATGGGCATCGAAATTTATGATCAAAATTAAATACTAAGAAACTGCTCGAAAGTGAAACTCCGCCATGCAGTTTCGATAGGGTTGGGCTTAAAGGGGGTCAAAATAGCTCGAAACGTCGTGAAAGTTGGTGTGCATGCTTGTCTATCCAATATGCATCCAAACATATGATTAGGTTTCAATTCTGAGAATTTCGTCAAAGCTGAGACTGCATCGTGCAGTTTTGTTATGGTTTGGCTTAAAGATGTCGAAAATAGCTCTCAACATCGTGAAAGTTGGCACGCACTCTTATTTTCCAAATGCGCATTTAAATCTATGATTAAATTTTAATTCAAAGAAATTGGTTAAAAGTGAAACTCAGTCGTGCACGTTTTTATGTGTGCCTCTTAAATGGGTTTCTAAATCTAGTTCTAAATTTGATTTATAAGAAATTGGAAAAAAGTGCAACCTTTTAGGCCTTGGTTTGTCCAAGTTTGACCAAGGTCCAAAGTAGCTTGAAATCCCCCAAAAGTGTGTATGCATGGTTATCTCTCAAATGGGTACCTAAATTCTCTTTCAAATTTCACTTACAAGAAAGTTGAAAAAATAGCATCTCTTAGACCTTTGCTTGACCAACCTTGAACAATGACGAAAACAAATTCGAACATCGTGGAAATTGGTGTGCACTTTTATCTACCAAATGCAAAGATAAATCTACAATCAAATTTTAATTCTGAGAAACTAGTCAAAAGTGAAACTCTGTTGTATGGTTTTGCTAAGGTTGGGATTAAATGGGGTGAAATATTTTGGAACGTCTGGAAATTTTGTGTGCACGCTTGTCTATCAAATGGACATTCAAATCTATGATCAAATTTCAATTATAAGAAACTGCTCAAAAGTGAAACTTCGTCGTGCGTTTTCGCTAGGGTTGGGCTTAAAGGTGGTCAAAATAGCTTGGAACGTTTCAAAAGTTGGCATGCATGCTTGTTTATTTAATGGGCATCCAAATCTATGATCAAGTTTCAATTCTTAGAAGTTGGTCAAAAGCAAAACTCCATCGTGCGGTTTTGTTAGGGTTTGGCTTAAAGGAGTCAAAAATAACTCTAAACATCACGAAAGTTGGTGTGCACTCTTATCTTGCAAATGCACATCTAAATCTATGATCAAATTTTAATTCTGATATTTTTGTCAAGAGTGAAACTCCGTCATGCGGTTTCACTAGGATTGGGGTTATAGGGGGTGAAAATAGGTCAAAATGTTGCGAAAGTTGGAGTGCACGGTTTTCTATCATATAGGCATCCAAATATATGATCAAATTTCAATTCTGATAAATTAGTCAAAAGTGAAACTCTGCCGTTCATTTTCGCTAGAGTTGGGGTCGAAGGGGTCCAAATAGCCCGGACCATTGCACAAATTGGCGTGCACATTTTTATATCAAACAGCCATCGAAATCTATGATCAAATTTCAAATCTGAGAATTTAGTCAAAAGTGAAACTCCGTCATTCGATTTCGTTTAAAGGAGGGGAAAATGGCTTTGAGAAATTGGAAACAAATACAACCTTTTAGGGCTTGGTTTCACCAAGTTTGCCTAAGGTCCAAAATAGCTCAAAATCCCTTGAAAGTTTGTATCCATGGTTGTCTGTCAAAAGGGTACCTAAATTCTCTTTCAAATTTCAGTTATAAGAAAGCCAAAAAAATAACATCTCTTAGACCTTTACTTGACCAATGTTGAATAACAACAAAAATAGCTCCGAACATCATGAAAGTTAGCATGCACTCTTATCTACCAAATGCGCTGATAAATCTACGATTAAATTTTAATTTTGATAAATTAGTCAAACGTGAAACTCCGTTGTGCGGTTTTGCTAAGGTTGGGCTTAAATGGGGTGAAAATATTTTGGAATATCTCAAACGTTTGCATGCACGCTTGCTCATCAAATTGGCATCCAAATTTATGATCAAATTTAAATTCTAAGAAACTGCTCGAAAGTGAAACTCCGTCGTGCGGTTTCGACAGGGTTGGACTTAAAGGGGGGGGAAATAACTTGAAAGGTCATGAAAAAGGGCGTGCATGCTTGTCTATCCAATATGCATCCAAACATATGATCAGCTTTCAATTTTGAGAATTTGGTCAAAGCTGAGACTGGATCGTGCAGCTTTGTTAGGGTTTTCCTTAAAGATGCTGAAAATAGCTCTCAACATCGTGAAAGTTGGCATGCACTCTTATTTTTCAAATGCGCATTTAAATCTATGATTAAATTTTAATTCCAATAAATTGGTTAAAAGTGAAACTCCGTCATGCACGTTCTTATGTGTGCCTCTCAAATGGGTATCTAAATCTACTTTTAAATTTGATTTGTAAGAAATTGGAAAAAAGTGCAACCTTTTAGGCCTTGGTTTGACCAAGTTTGATCAAGGTCCATTCGAATTCGCTAAGGTTTGGCTTCAAGGAAAAGGTGCAAGCTTTAGGCCTTGGTTTGACCAAGTATGAGCAAATTTGAATTATGAGAAACCGCTTAAAAGTGAAACTCTGCCGTGCGGTTTCACTAGGGTTGGGCTTAAAAGGGCTCAAAATAATAGCTCAAATCGTTGCAAAATTTGGTGTGCATGATTATTTATCCAGTGGGCATCCAATCCTATAATTAAGTTTCTATTTTAAGAAATACGTCAAAAGTGAAACTCGATCGTACATCTTTATTAAGGTTTGGCTTAAAGGAGCTAAAAATAACTATGAACATCCTGAAAGTTGTAAAACGTGAAACTCTGTTGTGTGGTTTCGCAAAGGTTGGAGTTAAAGAGGGTGAAAATAGCTCGAAACGTCACAAACGTTGTAGTGCATGCTTGTCTATCAAATGGGCATCCAAATCTATGATCAAATTTCAATTGCGAGAAAAATTGTCAAAAGCGAAACTTTGTCGTGCATTTTCGCTAGAGTTCGGCTTAAAGCAGGTCCAAAAAGCTCGAAAGATTGCAAAATTTGGCGTGCACACTTGTATCTCAACCGGGCATCTAAATCTATGATCAAATTTCACTTCTGGGAATTTGGTCAAAACTGAAACTCCATCATGCGGTTTCGCTAAGGTTTGGCTTAAAGGAGGGAAAAAGAGATCTGAACATCACTAAATTTGGCATGCACTCTTATATACCAAATGGGCATCTAAATCTATGATCATATTTCAATTCTAAGAAATTGGTCAAAAGAGAAACTTTATCGTGCGCTTTCGCTAAGGTTGCACTTGAAGGGAGTGAAATAGCTCAGAACGTCGCGAAAGTTAGCGTGTACGCTTGTTTATTGAAATAGGTACATAGATTTACTTTCAAATTTCACTTCTTAAAAAGTCAACAAAAGTGCATCTTTTCAGCTTTTGTTTGACCATCCTTGAATGAGGGCCAAAATAGCTCCAAATAGCATAAAAATAGGTGTCCATGCCTATCTTTGAAATGGGTATCTAAATCTACTTCAAAATTTGAATTTTAAGAAAATGGGAAAAATGCAACGTTTCAGACCTTGGTTTGACAAAGTTTGACCGAGGTCCAAAATGGCTCGCAATCCCAAAAAAATCTACATGTAGGGATTATCTCTCAAATGGGTACCTAAATACAGTTTGAAATTTCAATTTTGAGAGAGTCAAGAAAACTGCATTTCTTAGAAGTTGGTTTGACCAACCTTAACTAAGTCCCAAAATAACTCGAAATCCACAAAAATATGTGTGCCTCTTAAATGGGCATCTAAATTTACTTTTAAATTTCATTTCTAAGAAATTGGAAAAAAGTGCAACCTTTTAGGCCTTGGTTTGACCAAGTTTGACCAAGGTCCAAAATAGCTCGAAATCCCCTGAAAGTGTGTATGCATGGTTATCTCTCAAATGGGTATCTAAATTCTCTTTTAAATTTCAATTACAAGAAAGTCAAAAAAATAGCATCTCTTAGACCTTTGCTTGACCAACCTTGAATAACGACCAAAATAACTTCGAACTTCGTGAAAGTTGGTGTGCACTTTTTATCTACCAAATGTTAAGATAAATCTACGATCAAATTCTGGATGAAAATTCGTCATGCATTTTTGCTAGAGTTGGGCTCGAAGGGGTCCAAATAGCTTGGACCATTGCAAAAGTTGATGTGCACATTTTTATATCAAATGGGCATCCAAATCTATGATCAAATTTCAACTTCGAGAATTTGGTCAAAAGTGAAACTCCATCATTCAATTTTGCTAAGGTTTGGCCTAAAGGAGGGGAAAATGGCAGAGAAATTGGAAACAAATGCAACCTTTTAGACCTTTGTCTCACTAAGTTTGGCTAAGGTCCAAAATAGCTCGAAATCCCCTGAAAGTTTGTATGCATGGTTATCTCTCAAATGGTTACCTAAATTCTCTTTCAAATTTCAATTACAAGAAAGTAGAAAAAATAACATATCTTATACCTTTACTTGACCAACCTTGAATAATGGCCAAAATAGCTCCGAACATCATGAAAGTTAGCATGCACTCAATCTACCAAATGCACCGATAAATCTACGATTAAATTTTAATTTTGAGAAATTAGTCAAACGTGAAACTCCGTTCTGTAATTTTTCTAAGGTTGGGCTTAAAGTGGGTGAAAATATTTCGCAACGTCATGAATTTTCATGTGCAAGCTTGTCTATAAAATGGACATCCAAATCTATGACCAAATTTCAATTCTGAGAAACTGCTCAAAAGTGAAACTCTGTCGTACGGTTTCACTAGGGTTGGGCTTAAAAGGGGTCAAAATAATAGCTTGGAGTGTTGCAAAATTTGGCATGCATGATGATCGTTTATCCAATGGGTATCCAAATCTATGATCAAGTTTCCATTCTAAGAAGTACGTCAAAAGTGAACCTCCATGGTACATTTTTGTTAGGGTTTTGCTTAAAGGAGCTGAAAATAAATCTAAACATCGTGAAAGTTGGCGTGCACACTTATCATCCAAATGCGCTTCAAAAGATATGATCAAATTTTAATTCCGATAAATTTGTTAAAAGTGAAACTCCGCCGTGCGGTTTCACAAAGGTTGGGGTTAAAGGGGGTGAAAATAGCTCGAAACGTCGTGAAATTTGGAGTGCATGCTTGTCTATCAAATGGGCATCCAAATCTATGATCAAATTTCAATTGCGAGAAAATTGTCAAAAGTGAAACTTTGTCATGCATTTTCACTATAGTTCGGCTTAAAGCGGGTCCAAATGGCACGAAACATTACAAAATTTGTCATGCACGCTTGTATATCAAACGGGTATCCAAATCTATGATCAAATTTCAATTCTGGGAATTTGGACAAAAGTGAAACTCCGTCATGCGGTTTCGTATGCACTCTTATCTACCAAATGGGCATCTAAATATATGATCATATTTCAATTCTAAGAAATTGGTCAAAGGATAAACTTTATCGTGTGCTTTCGCTAAGGTTGCAGTTAAAGGGAGTGAAATAGCTCTAAACGTCGCAAAAGTTAGTGTGTATGCGTTTTTATTGAAATGGGTACCTAAATCCACTTTCAAATTTCAGTTTTGGAAAAGTCAACAAAAGTGCATCTTTTCAACTTTTGTTTGACCATCCTTGAATGAGGGCCAAAATAGCTCCAAATCTCATAAAATTAGGTGTCCATGCCTATCTTTGAAATGGGTATCTAAATCTACTTTAAAATTTGAATTTTCAGAAAATAGAAAAAATGCAATGTTTTAGGCCTTGGTTTGATGAAGTATGACCGAGGTCCAAAATGGCTCGCAATCCCAAAAAAATCTACATGTAGGGATTATCTCTCAAATGGGTACCTAAATACAGTTTCAAATTTCAATTTCGAGAAAGTCAAGAAAAGTGCATTTCTTAGAACTTGAGTTGACCAACCTTGACTAAGTGCCGAAATGGGTATCTAAATCTACTTTTAAATTTGATTTTTAAGAAATTGGACTTTTAGGGCTTGGTTTGACCAAGTTTAACCAAGGTCCAAAATAGCTCGAAATCCCCTGAAAGTGTGTATGAATGGTTATCTCTCAAAGGGGTACCTAAATTCTCTTTCAAATTTCAATTACAAGAAAGTCAAAAAAATAGCATCTCTTAGACCTTTTCTTGACCAACCTTAAATAATGACCAAAATAACTTCAAACATCGTGAAAGTTGGTGTGCACTGGTATCTACCAAATGCTAAGGTAAATCTACGACCAAATTTTAATTCTGAGAAATTAGTCAAAAGTGAAACTTTGTTGTATGGTTTTGCTGAGGTTGGGATTAAAGGGGTGAAATATTTTGGAACATCTCAAAATTTCTCGTGCACGCTTGTATATCAAATGGACATTCAAATCTATGATACAATTTAAATTATAAGAAATTGCTCAAAAGTGAAACTTTCGTCATGCGTTTTCGCTAGGGTTGGGCTTAAAGGTGGTCAAAATAGCTTGGAATGTTGCGAAAGTTGGCGTACATGCTTGTTTATCTAATGGGCATCCAAATCTATGATCAAGTTTCAATTCTTAGAAGTTGGTCAAAAGCGAAACTCCATCGTGCGGTTTTGTTAGGGTTTGGCTTAAAGGAGTCGAAAATAACTTTGAACATCATGAAAGTTGGCGAGCACTCTTATCTTCCAAATGCACATCTAAATCTATGATAAAATTTTAATTCTGTGAAATTTGTCAAGAGTGAAACTCTATCATGTGGTTTCACTAAGATTGGGGTTACAGGGGGTGGAAATAGCTCAAAACATCGCAAAAATTGGAGTGCACGGTTATCTATCAAACATGCATCCAAATCTATGATCAAATTTCAATTCTAAGAAATTAGTCAGAAGTGAAACTTCGTCATTCATTTTCGCTAGAGTTGGGCTCGAAAGGGTCCAAATAGCTCGGACCATTGCAGAAGTTGGCATGCACGTTTTTATATCAAATGGGCATCCAAATTAATGATCAAATTTCAACTCCGAGAATTTGGTCAAAAGTGAAACTTCGTCATTCGATTTCGCTAAGGCTTGGCTTAAAGGAGGGGAAAATGGCTTTGAGAAATTGTAAACAAATGCAACCTTTTAGGGCTTGGTTTCACCAAGTTTGCCTAAGGTCCAAAATAGCTCGAAATTCCTTGAATGTTTGTATGCATGGTCATCTCTCAAATGGGTACCTAAATTCTCTTTCAAATTTCAATTACAAGAAAGCTGAAAAAATAACATCTCTTAGACCTTTACTTGAACAACCTTGAATAACGACCAAAATAGCTCCGAACATCATGTAAGTTAGCATGCACTCTTATCTACCAAATGCGTCGATAAATCTACGATTAAATTTTCATTTTGAGAAATCAGTCAAACGTGAAACTCTGTTGAGCGGTTTTGCTAAGGTTGGTCTTAATGGGGGTGAAAATATTTTGGAATGTCTCAAAAGTTTGCATGCACGCTTGTTCATCAAATGGGCATCCAAATTTATGATCAAATTTAAATTCTAAGAAACTGCTCGAAAGTAAAACTCCGTCATGCGGTTTCGACGGGGTTGAGCTTAAAGGGGGCAAAATGGCTTGAAACATCGCGAATGTTGGCGTGCATGCTTGTCTATCCAATATGCATCCAAACATATGAGCAGGTTTCAATTTTGAGAATTTGTTCAAAGCTGAGACTGCATCATGCAGTTTCGTTAGGGTTTGGCTTAAAGATGCCAAAAATAGCTCTCAAAATCGTGAATTTGGCTTGCACTCTTATTTTCCAAATGCGCACTTAAATCTATGATTAAATTTTAATTCCAAGAAATTGGTTAAAAGTGAAACTCCATCATGCACATTTTTATGCCTCTTAAATGGGTATCTAAATCTACTTATAAATTTGATTTCTAAGAAATTGGAAAAAAGTGCAACCTTTTAGTCCTTGGTTTGACCAAGTTTGACCAAGGTCCAAAATAGCTCGAAATCCCCTGAAAGTGTGTATGCATGGCTATCTCTCAAATGGGTACCTAAATTCTCTTTCAAATTTCACTTTCAAGAAAGTCGAAAAAATATGATCTCTTAGACCTTTGCTTGACCAACCTTGAATAATACCCAAAATAACTTTGAATATCGTGAAATTTGGTGAGCACTGTTATCTACCAAATGCTAAGATAAATCTACGATCAAATTTTAATTATGAGAAATTAGTCAAAAGTGAAACTCTGTTGTATGGTTTTGCTGGGGTTGGGATTAAAGGGGGGGGGGGGGAATATTTTGGAACGTCTCGACATTTCGCATGCATGCTTGTCTATCAAACAGACATTCAAATATATGATCAAATTTCAATTATAAGAAACTGCTCAAAAGTGAAACTTCGTCATGCGTTTTCGCTAGGGTTGGGATTAAAGGTGGTCAAAATAGGTTGGAACGTTGCAAAAGTTGGCGTGTTTCGTGCATTTTTGTTAGGGTTTGGCTTAAAGGAGTCGAAAATAACTCTGAACATCATGAAAGTTGGCGCGCACTCTAATCTTCCAAATGCACATCTAAATCTATGATCAAAGTTTAATTTTGAGAAATTTGTCAAGAGTGAAACTCCGTCATGTGGTTTCTCTAAGATTGGGTTTACATGGGGTGAAAATAGCTCAAAACGTCGCGAAAGTTGAAGTGGACGGTTATCTATCAAATGGGCATCCAAATCTATGATCAAATTTCAATTTTGAGAAATTAGTCAGAAGTGAAACTCCGTCGTTCATTTTCGCTAGGGTTGGGCTTGAAGGGGTCCAAATAGCTTGGACCATTGCAAAAGTTGGCTTGCACATTTTTATATCAAACGGGCATCCAAATCTATAATCAAATTTCAACTCCGAGAATTTAGTCATAAGTGAAACTCCATCATTTGATTTCGCTAAGGTTTGGCTTAAAGGAGGGGAAAATGGCTTTGAGAAATTGGAAACAAATACAAAATTTTAGGGCTTGGTTTCACCAAGTTTGCCTAAGTTCCAAAATAGCTCGAAATCCCCAGAAAGTTTGTATGCATGGTTATCTCTCAAAGGGGTACCTAAATTCTCTTTCAAATTTCAATTACAAGAAAGTCGAAAAAATAACATCTCTTAGAACTTTACTTGACCAACCTTGAATAATGACCAAAATAGATCCGAACATCATGAAAGTTAGCATGCATTCTCATCTACCAAGTGCACCAATGAATCTACGATTAAATTTTAATTTTGAGAAATTAGTCAAACGTGAAACTTCGTTGTGTGGTTTTGCTAAGTTTGGGCTTAAAGGGGGTGAAAATATTTTGGAATGTCTCAAAAGTTTCCATGCATGCTTGTTAATCAAATGGGCATCCAAATTTATGATTTAATTTAAATTCTAAGAAACTGCTGGAAAGTGAATCATAAATTTGGATGCCCATTTGATGAACAAGCATGCATGCAAACTTTTGAGACATTCCAAAATATTTTCACCCCCTTTAAGCCAAACCTTATCAAAACCGCACAACGGAGTTTCACGTTTAAGTGATTTCTCAAAACAAAAATTTAATCGCAGATTTATTGGCGCATTTGGTAGATAAGAGTGCATGCTAACTTTCATGGTGTTCGGAGCTATTTTTGTCATTATTCAAGGTTGGTCAAGTAAAAGACTAAAAGATGTTATTTTTTCAGCTTTCTTGTAAGTGAAATCTGAAAGAGAATTGAGGTACCCATTTGAGAGATAACCATGCCTACAAACTTTCAAGGGATTTCGAGCTATTTTGGACCTTAAGCAAACTTGGTGAAACCAAGCCCTAAAAGGTTGCATTTGTTTCCAATTTCTCAAAGCCATTTTCCCCTCCTTTAAGCCAAACCTTAGCGAAATCGAACGACGAAGTTTCACTTTTGACCAAACTCTCGGAGTTTAAATTTGATCATATATTTGGATGACCGTTTGATATAAAAACGTGCACGCCAACTTTTGCAATGGTCCGAGCTATTTGGATCCCTTCGATCCCAACTCTAGCGAAAATGAATGACGAAGTTTCACTTCTGACTAATTCCTTAGAATTGAAATTTGATCATAGATTTGGATGCCCGTTTGATAGGTAACTGTGCACTCCAACTTTCACAATGTTTTGAGCTATTTTCACCCCTTATAACCCCAACCTCAGCGAAACCGCATGACGGAGTTTGACTCTTGACAAACTTCTTGATATTAAAATTTGATTATAGATTTAGATTTGCATTTGGAAGATAAGAGTGCACGCCAACTTTCATGATGTTCAGAGTTATTTTCGTCTCCTTTGAGCCAAACCCTAACAAAACCGCACGATGGAGTTTTGCTTTTGATCAACTTCTAAGAATTGAAACTTGATCATAGATTTGGATGTCCATTAGATAAACAAGCATGCACGCCAACTTTCACAATGTTCCAATCTATTTTGACCACCTTTAAGCCCAACCCTAGCTAAAAGGCGTGACGAAGTTTCACTTTTGAGCAGTTTCGTATAGTTGAAATTTGATCATAGATTTGAATGCCCATTTGATAGACAAGCATGCACACGAATTTTGAGACGTTCCAAAATATTTCACCCCCCTTAATCCCAACCTCAGCAAAACCATACAACAGGGTTTCACTTTTGACTAACTTCTTAGAATTAAAATTTGATCATAGATTTATCTTAGAATTTGGTAGATAACAGTTCAGACCAACTTTCACAATGTTTGCAGTTATTTTGGTCATTATTCAAGGTTGGTCAAGCAAAGGTCTCAGAGATGCTACTTTTTCGACTTTCTTGTAAGTGAAATTTAAAAGAGAATTTGGGTGCCCATTTGAGAGATAACCATGCATACACACTTTCAAGGGATTTCGAGCTATTTTGGACCTTGGTCAAGCTTGGTCAAACCAAGGCCTAAAATGTTGAACTTTTTTTCAATTTCTTAGAAATGAAATTTAAATGTAGATTTAGATACCCATTTAAGAGGCACACATAAAAACGTGAACAACGGAGTTTCACTTTTAACCAATTTATTGGAATTCAAATTTAATCA
Organism: Pseudotsuga menziesii; assembly: GCA_001517045.1. Classification (NCBI taxonomy): domain Eukaryota; kingdom Viridiplantae; phylum Streptophyta; class Pinopsida; order Pinales; family Pinaceae; genus Pseudotsuga; species Pseudotsuga menziesii. The sequence continues at coordinate 11,179 of LPNX010321700.1, read as the reverse complement.
TTGATTTAAATGCGCATTTGGAAGATAAGAGTGCATGCCAACTTTCACGATGTTGAGAGCTATTTTTGGCATCTTTAAGCAAAACCCTAACAAAACTGCAAGATGCAGTCTCAGCTTTGACAAAATTCTTAGAATTGAAACCTGATCATAGGTTTGGATGCATATTGGATAGACAAGCATGCACACAAGCTTTTGCGACGTTTCGACCTATTTTGACCTCCTTTAAGCCCAACCATGTCGAAACCACACGAAGGAGTTTCGCTTTCGAGCAGTTTCTTAGAATTTAATTTTGATCATAAATTTGGATGCTCATTTGATGAACAAGTGTGCAAGCAAACTTTTGAGACATTCCAAAATATTTTCACCCCCTTTAAGCACAACCTTAGAAAAACTGCACAACGAAGTTTCACGTTAAATTGACTAATTTCTCAGAATTAAAATTTAATCCTAGATTTATTGGCGCATTTCGTAGCAAAACCATACAACAGAGTTTCAGTTTTGACTAATTTCTCATAATTAAAATTTGATCATAGATTTATCTTAGCATTGGGTAGATAACAATGCACACCAACTTTCATGATGTTCGAAGTTATTTTGGTCATTATTCAAGGTTGGTCAAGCAAAGGTCTAAGAGATGCTATTTTTCTGACTTTCTTGTAAGTGAAATTTGAAAGAGAATTTAGGTACCCATTTGATAGATAACCATGCATACACACTTTTAGGGGATTTCGAGCTATTTTGGACCTTGGTCATACCAAGGCCTAAAAGGTCACACTTTTTTCCAATTTCTTAGAAATCAAATTTAAAAGTAGATTTAGATACCCATTTAAGAGGCACACATAAAAACGTGCAAGACGGAGTTTCACTTTGAACCAATTTCTTGAAATTAAAATTTAATTTTAGATTTAAAAGCGCATTTGGAAAATAAGAGTGCATGCCAACTTTCACGATGTTGAGAGCTATTTTAGGCATCTTTAAGCCAAACCCTAACAAAACTGCACGATGCAATCTTTGCTTTGACCAAATTCTCAGAATCGAAACCTGATAATATGTTTGGATGCATATTGGATAGAAAAGCATGCATGCCAACTTTCATGACGTTTCGAGCTATCTTGACCCCCTTTAAGCCCAACCCTATCGAAACTGCACGACGGAGTTTCCTTTTCGAACGGTTTCTTGGAATTTAAATTTGATCATAAATTTGGATGCCCATTTGATGAACAAGCATGCATGCAAATTTTTGAGACATTCCAAAATATTTTCACCCCCTTTAAGCCAAACCTTGGCAAAACCGCGCAACGAAGTTTCACGTTTAAGTAATTTCTCAAAACTAAAATTTAATGATAGATTTATTGGCGCATTTGGTAGATAAGAGTGCATGCTAACTTTCATGGTGTTTGGAGCTATTTTGGGCATTATTCAAGGTTGGTCGAGTAAAAGACAAAGAGATGTTATTTTTTCAGCTTTCTTGTAAGTGAAATTTGAAAGAGAATTGAGGTACCCATTTGAGAGATAACCATGCATAAAAACTTCCAAGGGATTTTGAGCTATTTTGGACCTTAAGCAAACTTGGTGAAACCAAGCCCGAAAAGGTTGCATTTGTTTCCAATTTCTCAAAGCCATTTTCCCCTCCTTTAAGCCAAACCTTAGCGAAATCGAACAACGAAGTTTCACTTTTGACCAAACTCTCGGAGTTGAAATTTGATCATAGATTTGGATGACCGTTTCATACAAAAACGTGCATGGCAACTTTTGCAATGGTCCGAGCTATTTGGACCCCTTCGAGCCCAACTCTAGCGAAAATGAACTACGAAGTTTCACTTCTGACTAATTTCTCAAAATTAAAATTCGATCATAGATTTGGATGCCCGTTTGATAGGTAACTGTGCACTCCAACTTTCACAATGTTTTGAGCTATTTTCACCCCTTGTAACCCCAACCTCAGCGAAACCGCATGACGGAGTTTCACTCTTGACAAATTTCTTGATATTAAAATTTTATTATAGATTTAGATTTGCATTTGGAAGATAAGAGTGCACGCCAAATTTCATGATGTTCAGAGTTAATTTCGTCTCCTTTTAGCCAAACCTAAAAAAACCGCACGATGGAGTTTTGCTTTTGACCAACTTCTAAGAATTGAAACTTGATCAGAGATTTGGATGTCCATCAGATAAACAAGCATGCACGCAAACTTTCAAAATGTTCCAATCTATTTTGACCACCTTTAATCCGAACCCTAGCTAAAAGGCATGACGAAGTTTCAGTTTTGAGCAGTTTCGTATAGTTGAAATTTGATCATAGATTTGAATGCCCATTTGATAGACAAGCGTGCACACGAAATTTTGAGACGTTCCAAAATATTTCACCCCCCTTAATCCCAACCTCAGCAAAACCATACAACAGATTTTGACTTTTGACTAACTTCTTAGAATTAAAATTTGATCAAAGATTTATCTTAGAATTTGGTAGATAACAGTTCACACCAACTTTCACAATGTTCGCAGTTATTTTGGTCATTATATTCAAGGTTGGTCAAGCAAAGGTCTAAGAGATGCTACTTTTTCGACTTTCTTGTAAGTGAAATTTGAAATAGAATTTGGGTGCCCATTGGAGAGATAACCATGCATACACACTTTCAAGGGATTTCGAGCTATTTTTGACCTTGGTCAAACTTGGTCAAACCAAGGCCTAAAATGTTGAACTTTTTTTTTAATTTCTTAGAAATCAAATTTAAAAGTAGATTTAGATACCCCTTTAAGAGGCACACATAAAAACGTGAACAACGGAGTTTCACTTTTAACCAATTTATTGGAATTAAAATTTAATCATTGATTTAAATGTGCATTTGGAAGATAAGAGTGCATGCCAACTTTCACGATGTTGAGAGCTATTTTCGGCATCTTTAAGCAAAACCCTAACAAAACTGCAAGATGGAGTCTCAGCTTTGACCAAATTCCCAGAATTGAAACTTGATCATAGGTTTGGATGCATATTGGATAGACAAGCATGCATGCCAACTTTTGCGACGTTTCGAGCTATTTTGACCCCCTTTCAGCCCAACCCTGTCGAAACCGCACGAAGGAGTTTCACTTTCAAGCAAACTTTTGAGACATTCCAAAATATTTTCACCCCCTTTAAAGACAACCTTAGAAAAACTGCACAACGAAGTTTCATGTTTGACTAATTTCTCAAAATTAAAATTTAATCCTATATTTATCGGCGCATTTCGTAGCAAAACCATACAATAGAGTTTTGGTTTTGATTAATTTCTCAGAATTAAAGTTTGATCGTAGATTTATCTTAGCATTGGGTAGATAACAATGCACACCAACTTTCACGATGTTCGAAGTTATTTTGGTCATTATTCAAGGTTGGTCAAGCAAAGGTCTAAGAGATGCTATTTTTTTTACTTTCTTGTAAGTGAAATTTGAAAGAGAATTTAGGTACCCATTTGAGAGATAACCATGCATACACACTTTTAGGGGATTTCGGGCTATTTTGGACCTTGGTCAAACCAAGGCCTAAAAGGTCACACTTTTTTGCAATTTCTTAGAAATCAAATTTTAAAGTAGATTTAGATACCCATTTAAGAGGCACACATAAAAACATGCAAGATGGAGTTTCACTTTGAACCAATTTTTTGGAATTAAAATTTAATCATATATTTAAAAGCGCATTTGGAAAATAAGAGTGCATGCCAACTTTCACGATGTTGAGAGATATTTTAGGCATCTTTAAGCCAAACCCTAACAAAATTGCACGATGCAGTCTCAGCTTTGACCAAATTCTCAGAATTGAAACCTAATCATATGTTTGGATGCATATTGGATAGACAAGCATGCATGCCAACTTTCACGACGTTTCGAGCTATTTTGACCCCCTTTAAGCCCAACCCTGTGGAAACCGCACGACGAGGTTTCCTTTTCGAACAGTTTCTTAGAATTTAAATTCGATCATAAATTTGGATGCCCATTTGATGAACAAGCATGCATGCAAACTTTTGAGACATTCCAAAATATTTTCACCCCCTTTAAGCCAAACCTTAGCAAAACCGCGCAACGGAGTTTCACATTTAAGTAATTTCTCAAAACTAAAATTTAATCGTAGATTTATTGGCGCATTTGGTAGATAAGAGTGCATGCTAACTTTCATGGTGTTCGGAGCTATTTTGGTCATTATTAAAGGTTGGTCAAGTAAAAGACTAAGAGATGTTATTTTTTCAGCTTTCTTGTAAGTGAAATTTGAAAGAGAATTGAGGTACCCATTTGAGAGATAACCATGCATACAAACTTTCAAGGGATTTCGAGATATTTTGGACCTTAAGCAAACTTGGTGAAACCAAGCCCTAAAAGGTTGTATTTGTTTTCAATTTCTCAAAGCCATTTTCCCCTCATTTAAGCCAAACCTTAGCGAAATCGAACGACGAAGTTTCACTTTGACCAAACTCTTGGAGTTGAAATTTGATCATAGATTTGGATGACCGTTTGATATAAAAAGGTGCACGCCAACTTTTGCAATGGTCCGAGCTATTTGCACCCCTTCGAGCCCAACTCTAGTGAAAATGAACGATGAAGTTTCACTTCTGACTAATTTCTTAGCATTGAAATTTGGTCATAGATTTGGATGCCCGTTTGATAGGTAACTGTGCACTCCAACTTTCACAATGTTTTGAGCTATTTTCACCCCTTATAAACCCAAACTTAGCGAAACCGCATGACGGAGTTTCACTCTTGACAAATTTCTTGATATTAAAATTTGATTATAGATTTAGATGTGCATTTGGAATATAAGAGTGCACACCAAATTTCATGATGTTCAGAGTTATTTTCGTCTCCTTTAAGCCAAACCCTAACAAAACCGCACGATGGAGTTTTGCTTTTGACCAAATTCTAAGAATTGAAACTTTTTCATAGATTTGGATGTCCATTAGATAAACAAGCATGCACGCTAACTTTCACAATGTTCCAATCTATTTTGACCACCTTTAAGCCCAACCCTAGCTAGAAGGCATGACGAAGTTTCAATTTTGAGCAGTTTCGTATTATTGAAATTTTAATCATAGATTTGAATTCCCATTTGATAGACAAGCGTGCACACGAAATTTTGAGACGTTCCAAAACATTTCACCCCCCTTAATCCCAACCTCAGCAAAACCGTACAACAGAGTTTCACTTTTGACTAACTTCTTAGAATTAAAATTTGATCATAGATTTATCTTAGAATTTGGTAGATAACAGTTCACACCAACTTTCACAATGTTCACAGTTATTTTGGTCATTATTCAAGGTTGGTCAAGCAAAGGTCTAAGAGACGCTACTTGTTCGACTTTCTTGTAAGTGAAATTTGAAAGAGAATTTGGGTGACCATTTGAGAGACAACCATGCATACACACTTTCAAAGGATTTCGAGCTATTTTGGACGTTGGTCAAACTTGGTCAAACCAAGGCCTGAAATGTTGACCTTTTTTTCAATTTCTTAGAAATCAAATTTAAAAGTAGATTTAGATACCCATTTAAGAGGCACACATAAAAACGTGAACAACGGAGTTTCACTTTTAACCAATTTATTGGAATTAAAATTTAATCATTGATTTAAATATGCATTTGGAAGATAAGAGTGCATGCCAACTTTCATGATGTTGAGAGCTATTTTCGGCATCTTTAAGCAAAACCCTAACAAAACTGCAAGATGCAGTCTCAAATTTGACCAAATTCTCAGAATTGAAATATGATCATATGTTTGGATGCATATTGGATAGACAAGCATGCACACCAACTTTCACGACGTTTCGAGCTATTTTGACCCCCTTTAAGCCCAACCCTGTCGAAACCGCACGACAGAGTTTCCTTTTCGAACAGTTTCTTAGAATTTAAATTCAATCATAAATTTGGATGCCCATTTGATAAACAAGCATGCATGCAAACTTTTGAGACATTCCAAAATATTTTCACCCCCTTTAAGCCAAACCTTAGCAAAACTGTGCAACGGAGTTTCACGTTTAAGTAATTTCTCAAAAACTAAAATTTAATCGTAGATTTATTGGCGCATTTGGTAGATAAGAGTGCATGCTAACTTTCATGGTGTTCGGAGGTATTTTGGTCATTATTCAAGGTTGGTCAAGTAAAAGACTAAGAGATGTTATTTTTTCAGCTTTCTTGTAAGTGAAATTTGAAAGAGAATTGAGGTACCGATTTGAGAGATAACCATGCATACAAACTTTCAAGGGATTTCAAGCTATTTTGGACCTTAAGCAAACTTGGTGAAACCGAGCCCTAAAAGGTTGCATTTGTTTCCAATTTCTCAAAACCATTTTCCCCTCCTTTAAGCCAAACCTTAGCGAAATCGAACGACGAAGTTTCACTTTTGACCAAACTCTCGGATTTCAAATTTGATCATAGATTTGGATCACCATTTGATGTAAAAAACGTGAACTAAAACTTTTGCAATGGTCCGGGCTATTTGGACCCCTTCAAGCCCAACTCTAGCGAAAATGAACGTCGAAATTTCACTTCTGACTAATTTCTCAGAATTGAAATTTGATCATAGATTTGGATGCCTGTTTGATAAGTAACTGTGCACTCCAGCTTTCACAACATTTTGAGCTATTTTCACCACTTGCAACCCCAACCTCAACGAAACCGCATGACGGAGTTTCACTCTTGACAAATTTCTTGATATTAAAATTTGATTATAGATTTAGATGTGCATTTGGAAGATAAGAGTGCACGCCAACTTTCATGATGTTCAGAGTTATTTTCGTCTCCTTTGAGCCAAACCCTAACAAAACCACACGATGGAGGTTTGCTTTTGACCAACTTCTAAGAATTGAAACTTGATCATAGATTTGGATGTCCATTAGATAAGCAAGCATGCACGCCAACTTTCACAATGTTCCAATCTATTTTGACCACCTTTAAGGCCAACTCTAGCTAAAAGGCATGACGAAGTTTCACTTTTGATCAGTTTCGTATAGTTGAAATTTGATCATAGATTTGAATGCCCATTTGATAGACAAGCATGCACACGAAATTTTCAGACATTCCAAAATATTTCACCCCCCTTAATCCCAACCTCAGCAAAACCATACAACAGAGTTTCACTTTTGACTAACTTCTTAGAATTAAAATTTGATCATAGATTTATCTTAGAATTTGGTAGATAACAGTTCACACCAACTTTCACAATGTTCGTAGTCATTTTGGTCATTATTCAAGGTTGGTCAAGCAAAGGTCTAAGAGATGCTACTTTTTCGACTTTCTTGTAAGTGAAATTTGAAAGAGAATTTGGGTGCCCATTTGAGAGATAACCATGCGTACACACTTTCAAGGGATTTCGAGCTATTTTGGACCTTGGTCAAACTTGGTCAAACCAAGGCCTAAAATGTTGAACTTTTTTTCGATTTCTTAGAAATCAAATTTAAAAGTAGATTTAGACACCCATTTAAGAGGCACACATAAAAACGTGAACAATGGAGTTTCAATTTTAACCAATTTATTGGAATTAAAATTTAATCATTGATTTAAATGCGCATTTGGAAGATAAGAGTGCATGCCAACTTTCGTGATGTTGAGAGCTATTTTCGGCATCTTTAAGCAAAACCCTAAAAAAAGTGCAAGATGCAGTCTCAGCTTTGACCAAATTCTCAGAATTGAAACCTGATCATAGGTTTCGATGCATATTGGATAGACAAGCATGCACGCCAACTTTTGCGACGTTTCGAGCTATTTTGACCCCCTTTAGGCCCAACCTTGTCGAAACCGCACAAAGGAGTTTTTCACTTTCGAGCAGTTTCTTAGAATTTAATTTTGATCATAAATTTGGATGCTCATTTGATGAACAAGTGTGCAAGCAAACTTTTGAGACATTCCAAAATATTTTCACCCCCTTTAAGCACAACCTTAGAAAAACTGCACAACGAAGCAAAACCATACAACAGAGTTTCGGTTTTGACTAATTTCTTAGAATTAAAATTTGATCGTAGATTTATCTTAGCATTGGGTAGATAACAATGAACACCAACATTCACGGTGTTCGAAGTTATTTTGGTCATTATTCAAGGTTGGTCAAGCAAAGGTCTAAGAGATGCTATTTTTTTACTTTCTTGTAAGTGAAATTTGAAAGAGAATTTAGGTACCCATTTGAGAGATAACCATGCATACACACTTTTAGGGGATTTCGAGCTATTTTGGACCTTGGTCAAACCAAGGCCTAAAAGGTCACACTTTTTTCCAATTTCTTAGAAATCAAATTTAAAAGTAGATTTAGATACCCATTTAAGAGGCACACATAAAAACGTGCAAGATGGAGTTTCACTTTAAACCAATTTCTTGGAATTAAAATTTAATCATAGATTTAAAGCGCATTTGGAAAATAAGAGTGCATGCCATCTTTCATGATGTTGAGAGCTATTTTAGGCATCTTTAAGCCAAACCCTAACAAAACTGCACGATGCAGTTTCAGCTTTGACCAAATTCTCAGAATTGAAACCTGATCATATGTTTGGATGCATATTGGATAGACAAGCATGCACGCCAACTTTCATGATGTTTCGAGCTATTTTAACCCCCTTTAAGCCCAACCCTGTCGAAACCGCACAACGGAGTTTCCTTTTCGAACAGTTTCTTAGAATTGAAATTCGATCATAAATTTGGATGCCCATTTGATGAACAAGCATGCATGCAAACTTTTGAGACATTCCAAAATATTTTGACCCCCTTTAAGCCAAGCCTTAGCAAAACTGCGCAACGGAGTTTCACATTTAAGTAATTTCTCAAAACTAAAATTTAATCGTAGATTTATTGGTGCATTTGGTAGATAAGAGTGCATGCCAACTTTCATGGTGTTCGGATCTATTTTGGTCATTATTCAAGGTTGGTCAAGTAAAAGACTAAGAGATGTTATTTTTTCAGCTTTCTTGTAAGTGAAATTTGAAAGAGAATTGAGGTACCCATTTGAGAGATAACCATGCATACAAAATTTCAAGGGATTTAGAGCTATTTTGGACCTTAAGCAAACTTGGTGAAACCAAGCCCTAAAAGGTTGCATTTGTTTCCAATTTCTCATAGCCATTTTCCCCTCCTTTAAGCCAAACCTTGGCGAAATCGAACGACGAAGTTTCACTTTTGACCAAACTCTCGGAGTTGAAATTTGATCATAGATTTGGATGACCATTTGATATAAAAAGGTGCACACCAACTTTTGCAATGGTCCGAGCTATTTGGACTCCTTCGAGCCCAACTCTAGCAAAAATGAACGACGAAGTTTCACTTCTGACTGATTTCTCAACATTGAAATATGATCATAGAATTGGATGCCCATTTGATAGGTAACTGTGCACTGCAACTTTCACAACATTTTGAGCTATTTTCACATCTTGTAATCCCAACCTTAGCGAAACCGCATGACGGAGTTTCACTCTTCAAAAATTTCTTGATATTGAAATTTGATTATAGATTTAGATGTGCATTTGGAAGATAAGAGTGAACGCCAACTTTCATGATGTTCAGAGTTATTTTCGTCTCCTTTAAGCCAAACCCTAACAAAACCGCACGATGGAGTTTTGCTTTTGACCAACTTCTAAGAATTGAAACTTGATCATAGATTTGGATGTCCATTAGATAAACAAGCATGCACACCAACTTTCACAATGTTCACTGTTATTTTGGTCATTATTCAAGGTTGGTCAAGCAAAGGTCTAAGAGATGCTACTTTTTCGACTTTCTTGTAAGTGAAATTTGAAAGAGAATTTGGGTGCCCATTTGAGAGATAACCATGCATACACACTTTCAAGGGATTTCGAGCTATTTTGGATCTTGGTCAAACTTGGTCAAGCCAAGGCCTAAAATGTTGAACTTTTTTTCATAT
>LPNX010321690.1:90065-196788 GCA_001517045.1 Pseudotsuga menziesii | reverse complement strand
TTTGTGTATGCGCGACTCTCCTTATGTGCAACCCGCGCATATGCGCGACTCTTGTGTTTTGCAAGTCGCGCATGCATATATTCACGGGTTGCTCTTGTGTAAACTCGTGTATCATGCGCGGGTTACCCTCCTATAGACCCGCGCATCTGTTTCTCAACATTAAAACATAAAAACACGCCTTTTTGAGTTAGTTTGGGTAGTTATGCAACTGACTCCTTCAGTTGTAACCACTTTGGCTTCGCCCCTAACTCTTCTTCATCATATAAATAGAGGTAGGGAGGTTCATGAAAGGGGACTTGGATTTTATGCATTGTTATGCTGGAGGAATCGGGACTCTCTTTGCCCACACCTTTTCCCTGGAGGTCTTCCCCTTGTGTTGCAGATCTTGGAGGCTGAGTTCTTTGGAGAAGAGAAACAGCAGAACCAGATCAAGGTTTCGTGAGGTGCCAACTTGAAGAGAAGGTATATTTGTACTTGTTTTCAAGATTAATAAAGATGTGATGTCCTTCTTCTTCCCAAATCATTGTTCAATGTGTGATTGAATCTCTGTTTCTGATCATATGATGATGTTATTCAGTTCATTTGTTTATGTTTATTTGATTATCATTGTCTTATATGTGGTCATTATGGTTTGAGGAAGGTATAACTTGTTTTGCAGGTCTCTTGGAGCGAGAGGAGCAAGAAGAGGATTGAAGAGAAAGCTTGGACCAACCTTCAGTTAGTCAGGTGTGGATCTTTCTCATCTCTGAAACTTGCTGTTATATACTTACTAAACATTGTGCATCTCTCTTTCAACCCCAGTACGTTGATGGCCTCTTAAACCCTAGCCATAGGACACTTTCCTTTACAACAGTCAGGACCGCCATGATCAAAGAGTTTAAGAAACCTAAGTCTGAGTCACATTGCATCACAGAGCTCAAAGACATTAAATAGTTCCCTACAAAGTCAGTATGGGACTTTGACCAGAAATTCAAAGCTCTCATAGACCAAGTTAGCTTTGAGTTTGCACCAGAGCAGCATAAGGAATGGTTTATTGCAGCACTGCTCCCGCATATTAGACTGCCATTAATGCAGTAAAAAATCCAGACGCAGGATGATGCGTTGGATATGGCGATGAAACTAGAGGCTTCACCTCTAGATGAGACCAGTACAGGTATGACAAACCTGCAAAACCAGTTAGCAAATCTCACGTTACAGATGCATGAGATTAGAAAAGGAAAAGATATTGCACAAGACATATGGTGTATCAAGTGTAAAGCACAAGGCCATACTAAAGATAGTTGTCCAGTATTTGTTGAATACGTAGCAAGTGGGGCTCCTAACCCCTTAGCACAAACTCAAGGGCCATGGTGTGAACTATGCAGAACAAGAGGACATCCACCTCAGCAATGCCCTTTACTTCAGAAGTACATACAAACACCTAATAACTTATACTGTACCTTCTGTAATTCAGTAGGACCCGATGACCATACCTGTAGAGCCTATGATCTCATGTTAGACAGAAACCATGACTTGTACAGAGTCCAATCAGAGACACAGGGTCCAGCAGCAGCACCACAGCATGATCCAGCTCATGTTGGTCGTGGAGGAGGATTCAGAGGATGAGGCTATGGAGGAGGCTTTGGCCGTGGAGAAGGCTTTGGCCATGGTCATGGACCAGTCACTTGTTACAACTGTGGAGTTGTAGGACATTATGCTAGGGACTGTCAGAGCCCCACTACGACATGTAATTATTGCAAATCTTACGATCACGCTATAGAAGAATTTCCTACCTTGATAGCTAAGATGAGAGAACCTAAGCCAGCAGTACATCAAAACATTTAGCTTATCGCTGCTGAGCAGAAAGAGCCAGAACCAAGAGTCAACATTGTGACTCGCAGCGGTGCTTCCACTAGTGGAACACCGCAGGATAGTCAAAAGAACACAGGACCGGAGTGGGTGCGCTAAGCTACTAATAAATCAACACCACTCGACCTGCAGAAGAATAAAGAAACATTTCAGGAAGCTAAAAATTTCTTTAAGGAACCTATATAATCAGAACCCCAGGTACTGTCGTCTAGGGGCATACCACAACAAACACCTTGTGGCCTTAGTCCTATGGAGACATTGCAGGCTACCACATCAGGAAGATGCGATGAGGATGAGACGACAGGAAGCGTACAATCCTTCCTGCGGATTTGTCTAAAACTCATGAGAAATGAGCAAGCTATCAGAGAGCTTCAGCGCATCATAGATTAGTATCCACCATCTTCTTCCGTGAGCAGTGCGCAGCATGCTGTTCATAGTATTATGGGCCATACAAGAACAGGAAGAGAGATGCGACTCACAGCACAAGTCGGAGAATTTGAAATGGATGAGGTGATCCTAGATCTAGGATCAGAGGTAAATGTTCTGACTAAGCAGACATGGGAACAGATGGGTATCCCTAAGTTAGTCAGATCGCCTATCCATCTAAGATTAGCCAATCAACAGAGGGTATCACCACTGGGTCAATTACCGCAGGTGCCAGTTGACATTGACGGAGTTCAGAGCTTTGCAGACTTTGAAGTTATAGAAATCATTGGCGATAGTAGACCATATCCAGTATTACTAGGCATTGATTGGGCGATCGGTAACATGGCCGTTATCGACCTAAAGAGAAGACAAATGACCTTTGAGGATGCGCAGATTCGGGTCATCACACCGTTGGATCCTCTTCAGGGTCCTAGATACATTGAACCTATCCGAGCAGAGGAAGAGGCACGTAACATGGAGAGTCTCTATCAGATGACTTTGAACCAAAGTGAATACATCAATCCAACCGCAAAAGGGAACATCAATTGGCTATGAGACAACTCATGTGCATCGGATTCGGATGTTGGTCTAGAAAACTGGCAGAACAGACTTTACGAAGTCTCAGTGCGCAGATGTGCGTTTATGACTAAGTCACTGCGATGGATTGGCGTAGAGACTAACGAGACTCCCTCATTTCATGGTCTAACAGATATCCAGGACTTTCTCCCGTAGTTTGAACAACAAGTTCCTCACGAGTAGAGGATCGCAGCTATGGACCTTGCAGTATGAGCCACACCTGCAAGATGGTGGTATGCACATAAAGAGAATATCACATCATGGGATGATCTTAAGAGATTGATCGCGATCATATTCTCTACAGATAGGGAGTATGTCCAGCAGAAATACACAGGACAAAGTGACCCCAGGTCACATATTCACACTTGTGAACAGAATTGGTCGGACATTCCCGAGGATGAATGGGTTCACCGATTCATTCACACTTTGGACACAGTTCCAAGGAATTGGTACACAGAGACTGAATTATGCAAGGGAACGACCACATGGCCACTTATGATAGACAACTTTCTACTCATGTTCGCTTTTGAATATGAGTATCCAAGTGTTGATCAGGCCCTAGATGCAATAAATATTAATATATTTGAGGACTGTACCCTATCAGTACATACTCAACCTGAGTGGGCCATCCAGTTAGAAGAGGCGCTCGAGTTCTATAACTTTACATCAGAACCAGAGGAGGAGGATGAGGATCCTCGCAACATCAACATCCTAGAGTCAGAAGGCACTCGCGATGTTGACGGATCAAAGCTAGAGACTCCAGCTATCACAGAGCCTATCAAGATTAAGAAGATCAACATTGGCACAGACACAAAACCAAAGTTTGCATCCATTGGAGACTATTGGAATGATGAAACAATAGGACACATTGCATATCTGCTACATGACTATCAGGACCTATTCCCCACCAAGTTCACAGAGATGAAGGGAATAGTTGGAGACCTGGGAGTAATGAGGATACCATTGAAAGAGGATGCTAGACTAGTCAAGCAGCACCCATACAGATTAAATCCATGGTATAAAGAAAAAGTTAAGGACGAGATCGATAAGATGCTAGAAGCAGGCATCATTGAGCTAGTAGAAGAGAGTGAATGGGTTAGTCCCATGGTCATACAAGAAAAGAAAACCAAAGGAGACATCAGGATCTATGTCGACTTGCGTAAACTCAACGATGCATCACTTCATGACCCATTTCCGACACCTTTTACTAATGAAGTGTTAGAAAATGTGGGAGGAAAGGAGGTCTACTCCTTCACTGATGGCTTTTCAGGCTATCACCAGATTAGAATCCATCCAGAAGATCGATCTAAGACCACTTTTGCGACAGAATGGGGCTCATTCCAGTATACGGTAATGCCCTTTGGTCTTAATAATGCACTAGCTATCTTTTCTAGAGTAGTAGTTGTTGTATTTAAAGAATACATCCATAAATTCTTAGAGGTTTATTTTGATGATTGGACTGTATTTGGATTAATCGACAAGCACATAGGAGATTTAAGACTGATGTTAGAGAAATGTAGGCAGTACCAGATTTATCTGAACTTGAAAAAATGTATATTCTGTGCGCCATTTGGTATTTTTTTGGGTCATATTGTTTGCAGACAAGGCTTGATGGTAGATCCCGCAAATATTTCCATCATTGTAAACCTTCAAGCACCCAACTCAGTCAAGCAGTTGAGGTTAGTACTTGGTCATACTGGGTACTATAGAAACTTTTATCAAAGGTTATGCAAAGATCACAGCACCTATGGAAAAGTTGTTAAAGAAAGATGTAAAATTCCTATGGAATGAGGAATGCCATAAAAGTCTCGACACACTTAAAGAGAAGATGGTTACAGCACCCATCTTAGTATTCCCAGAATGGACCAAGCCATTTCATGTACATGTGGATGCATCTGGCATCGCACTGGGGATCGTCTTAACCCAGCCAGGAGAAGGAGGTATCGATCACCCTATGACATACTCAAGTAGAAAACTATCCACCGTAGAAAAGAACTACACCACTACGGAAAGAGAAGGATTAGCCATGGTGTATGCTCTACAGAAATTCAGGCACTATTTGCTAGGTGCCTCATTCAAGATGTTCACAAACCACTCCAATTTGAAGTACTTGGTCAATAAGCCAGTGTTAGGGGGACGAATCTGCAGATGGTTACTCCTATTTCAGGAGTATGATTTTGAAATTATTTTCAAACCAGGGAAATTAAATGCCGGACCAGATCATCTATCCAGGATAGACTCAGGAGAAGAGCCAAGTAACCTAGAGGACAACTTTCCTGATGCGAAATTGTTTTCTATTCAGATCGCAGACGAGTACTATGCTGATATCATTCACTTCCTCACTACAGGATGGGCACCTGTTGAGTTTACTAAGCATCAAAAGAAGCAGTTGGTTGTCAAAGCAGTAGAGTTCACCTTGATCGCAGGATAGCTATACAAGTTAGGTCCAGATGAAGTCCTGGGCAGATGCGTCATGCCACATGAGAAAGAGGCCATTATCAGAGAAGCACATTTCGGTACTGCAGGAAATCCGACTACCTAGAAAATCCTGACCGCAGGATTATGGTGCCCTACTTTGCATAAGGATACTAAGGAATTTTGCAGATGCTGCGATATCTACCAGAGGGTAGGAAAACCTTCCCGAAGAGATGAAATGCCGCTGCGACCATAGATTATGCTGCGGGCATTTGACAAGTGGGATATAGACTTTGTGGGTCCTATCAACCCACCAGGAAAATGAACTGGTGCGAGATACATCATCACAGGAACAAAATACCTCACCAGATGGGCAGAGGCTAAAGCAGTAAGGAATTGTGATGCTGCTATAGCTGCACAGTTCCTCTTTGAGAACATCATCAGTAGATTTGGATGCCCAGTAATTTTGATGAGCGATCAAGGCACCCATTTCTTGAACCACACTATTGAGGCCTTGACAGAGGAATTCCAGATACAACACCATAAGAGCACTCCCTACCACCTGCAAGCTAATGGTACGGTGGAGGCCTTTAACAAGATTCTAGAAAACGCTCTTACTAAGATCTGCAACAGCCAAAGAAATGATTGGGACCTCAGGGTTAATGCTATGTTATGGGCTTATAGGACTACATGCAAGAAACTTACAGGACATACACCTTTCAGCTTGGTGTATGGACAAGAGGCTATTATGCCTATGGAGTATATTATGCCCAGTCTAAGAATTGCTAAGATCACTGGGATGACAGACACAGATACGAAAAATGAAATGCTAGTGCAACTGCTTGCCTTAGAGGAAGACAGGTTCATCGCAGGATTCCATCAAAAAGTGCAGAAGGCACGAGAGAAAGCTTGGCAGGACAGGCATGAAAAGACCAAGATTTTTCAGATAGGAGACCTAGTACTCCTCTACGACAGTAATTTTGTGAAGTTTCCAGTAAAATTCAAGAGGCATTGGTTGGGGCCATACCAGATTCAGCAAGTTACAGAGGGAGGTGCCGTTCAGCTCAACAAACTAAACGGGGAGCTTCTTCCCACTTTCATTAATGGCAGTATGCTTAAGCTTTACAATGCTAGCCACTCCATGTCCCAGCCTTAACTCAGACAGTTATGAGAGTACAGATGTCCAGTGCAGTTGAAATGAGGCATTGCACCGGTATTTAGTCTACACCGGCAGGTAAAAAGCATTCGCATAAGGAGAGTAGAAAAAAAAAACTGTTAAGTTTGTTTTGCACATGTGATGCAGTGTGACATTGTGGTAAGGCGATGATTCCCCGTGCCATGTACCTAGTTTTGAAAAAGGACAGAGGGCCAGTAAATTCTCCTTCTAACAGGCAGTTAATGAAGAAATTACCGGTATACCTTACCGTAGATTTGGCAACAGCACCATAAATTTTCCAAATTTAGTAAATATTCGATGAGACCGACGCCTGCACACAGGTTTCGAGGGAAATTTGATCGGATTTCAGCATTTAATGAGGATCGAAACGACGGGTGGGGTCTTGTCCATCCAATTAATACCATCGACGAGTTCAGCCTAGATGACCGTTGTGTCTAGGATTATAGCCTTCAACATAAAAGCAAAGATCATTCATTTAGGACGATTACTTTTGCAAGATCTGAGATCTATAGAGTAAGTTGTTAAGTTTTCCCTGTGCAGAGCTAATTTTGTTACAAAGTGCTGTGATTTCCCTATTTTGCATGCATTGCCAATCCAAAGTATTGCACCGAGTGGGTTCTGTCCAAGGAGGAACCTTTACAAGACATTGTGAAACGATTCCAGAGTGGTGGCCTTGTGTCTACTATGATGACGCCGCCCAAGGGTATGAAACCAGGTTCATCACAGATTAGACAGCTGCCAAGGATGAGGAGTCAAGCTCAAACAGTAGACGAGTCCAGCCTAGAACAACAAAAAAGGAAAAGGAGGAAAGTAAAAGTGAAAAACAGAAAGAGAAGGCCAACTCAGATGGCTGTGCACGTGGAGTTTCCCACAAGATCTCACGTAAAGAAAAAAAAGGACCAAGAAACAGGCATCCGAGACGCAGAAAAACAAAAGGAAAAAGGAAAGGAACGAAGGTTCTCGGAATGGAATTCAAGGCCTGTATAGTTGGTACAAAAGGATCAAGACTGAATGAAATGTTTGAGAAGGCTAGAAGATACAGATTTTCCTTGTGATAAAAGTTCTAACCTAGATAAAGAGGAAATGATATATGTGGAAGACTTCTCCAAACCTGAAGATCCTTAAAAGGTATCGCAAGCGACGAGAGCGAGAGCATGACAATAAGGGAAGGAAAGATAAGAGAGATCAATGAACTAAGTTACAGAAACTATGGAGAAAGAAGTCGCGGGACTTTGGCAGAAACTTATGAAGACTTCACAGGAACCCAAGGGGAAGCTACAGCAGGAGAAGCCCGCTGTTAGTCGCTCGAGGACGAGCCATAAGTAAGTGTTAGGGGATTGTTGGAGTAGGGTCTTGTAGCTACAGGAGCAGCTACCATTTTGACGGATAGACAGTTTTGGCAAAGATATAAGAGATAAGGTAAATATACGATGCCATAGCATGTTTCTAGCTATAGATCAGAGCCAGAAACTGTGACTATCAGGACAGAAAAGTAAAAAAAGATGATAGTACCTAAGCGGCCGAGAAGAGAGAGCTCACCCATTTCATTCAAGGTAGCAGCGGAAGACAGGAGGGCTCAGCTACCCTCATAAAGGAAAAAGAGCAACGAGGCCGAGGTATTGAAGACGAAGGACAGAAAGGGAAGCGACGCCCAGTACCCATGGTCAGCACCGGGAAGCATGAAAGACTGCAGAGAGCAGTGGTGTGATGGAAAGAGGCTACTCCAAGTACACATACACCGACTATCACTAGTTAGGATTTTGGGTTACTGTTGGGACAGGCCCATAGTGTTGTAATGGTGAGACCTTCGGGCCACCTATAAAGGGATGTATTTTGTATTGCAAAAGGTTAGCCAGTCAGTCATTGGGTCTTTTAGCTAGTCAGACAATTAGAGAGTCAGTTGATCTGTTGGCTCATAGACACTCCTACGTTGGTTCTGTATTCAATCTGTAGTATCTTACTGTAACTAGCAGCTGGCTCATAGAAGCAGGTATGTAACAATCCGTAGGGATTGATAGAGAGAGAGAGAGAGAGAGAGAGAGAGAGAGAGAGAGAGAGAGAGAGAGAATATTGTAAGAAGGCAATATAGCGAAAGAGAAGAGATCTAGGACAGAAGGGCTCCCGACAGTGAGTGCAGAGTTACCCAGAAGATATCTAGCTGCACAACAGGTTGCAGTAGAACTGTGTACTCTATCAAGATATAATAAACACAGTTATGTGGATGTAGCTTCTACCCTGGAAGTGAACCACGTAAAACCAGTGTGTTATGTGATTATTTCATGTGATTGTGCTTTACTTAGTTGATAGTTGTTATCTGTTACATGAATGTTGTATATCAGTTAGTAAATGTCTGTATGTCCTCATTCAGTTACAGCATTATTGAAGGTTAAAGGTGGATTTACATGTAACAGGAATCTACATATGAGTTTATCAGTGCTTGTTTCACATAGTAATAAGTCGTTCTATTAAAGTGTTTCCAGTATACTTATTCGAATAATAAGTATAGTTGAGGAAGAGTGTGTTGAACCGTGGGAGTTCACGTCAGAGTGTTTAATATCTTGTTGAAAGTTATCCAAGTCATTCCACCCAGTGCGATAGATTTAGGACCGTGAGGGTCATAGTGGGCCAAAATATAGAAGATATCGTGTTGACAGTAGGCGATATCGCATCATCAGAGGAGCTGCGGTGTGAGATAGCACAGATCACAGGTTAAGAGGAAGAGAGAGTTGTGCATCACCAGAGTCACTGCGATGCGATAGGAGTCCTCCCCCTGTCAAAACCCACGAGGAAGAGAGACTGCGCGTCATGGAGAGAGACCTCGCTGGCTAAGATGAGCTGCGAGACCCCAGGATGCTACAGAACCTGGTCGAAGACACTTGAGTCTTTGGCCAACCCATTAGAATCACTTCGGGTGAGACTTCAGGCCACTTTGTGGCCTATCGCCAAAAGGGACAGTGAGCTAGGGGTGTTGTTGGTACATTACAGTAAACCCGGGTCTACCCATATATCCAACAAATGGTTCTGTTGCCGGTTTTGAACAAACTAAGCGTTGATGTTCTGTTGGAATCCTACTAAAGACGAACTCAACCAGTGGGTTGGGTCTAAGGAGAAAGAATTTGTCGAACAAGAGAACAAGATTCCTAGACTGAGTACAGAGGACTGGTTACAAAAACATATCTTTACAAACCTGGATACGATATTTTTTGCGACCTATGGAAATGAGCTTTACGACTAGTTATCAAAGTTGACTGATCAAAGCATATTCAGAAAGAAAAGAAACATCATGTGGACACCGGAGCTGATTCACATTGTGAAGAGCATAGACAATCCCATTATGAGGACAGTAGACTTCTGGCTTGCTAGTGTGCTAGAAAGCTTCGTCACAGAGTTTGCAGTTGAACTGAGAAAAAGCTTCAGCGAGGCTGAGCGGTACTTCTTCAAAGGATATCACGGTAAGTACCTAAGCTCTTTAAACTTGTCCATTAAGATGTTATTATATGAAAAAGGAGTAATGGATATAGTTTCAGACCAATAAGTTACGCAAGTGTGATGTCACAAGAGTTTGAGAGTGATTTTGATGACATTGGACGTACACGTAGTGGAAAGAAATATAAAGTAGATTTCAGATCTCCCATATTTGAAGACAGTTCAGATAATACTAGACAACAGAGTCATAGTAATACAGAAAGAATAGAAGGGGGTATCCCTTACCACCCTTATACCCCATAGAAAACAACCGGGACTCAGAACAATCCCGTAGGAACTCCATCTAGTAGCTCGCAGACAACACATACTACCGCTACATCACCTCCACCTACACCGTCGAGTGGTAGTAACACAGCAAACCAACATCCACCATGCAGAAATGGAATGGGGGATGATATGAAGTTACCTACCTTTAAGGGTACAGGGGCAGAAGACCCAGAGCAGCACTGGTTTCTATGTGAAGCCGTGTGGACCATTAAGGAATCCACGATGATAATATTAAACTTGTACAGTTGGTCGCCACACTTAGGGAACGAGCCTTAACATGGTATATGAAGTATACCTCAGCAATACCTAGAACACTTGTACAGGTCAGGACCGCCATGATCAAAGAGCTTAAGAAACCTAAGTCTTAGTCACAGTGCATCATAGAGCTCAAAGACATTAAACAGTTACCTACAGAGTCAGTATGGGACTTTGACCAGAAATTCAAAGATCTCATAGACCAAGTTAGCTTTGAGTTTGCACCGGAGCAGCATAAGGAATGGTTTATTGCAGCATTGCTCCCGCATATCAAACTGCCATTAATGCAGCAGAAACTCCAGATGCAGGATGATGCATTGGAGATGGTGATGAAACTAGAGGCTTCAACTCTAGCTAAGACCAGTACAGGTATGACAAACCTGCAAAACCAGTTAGCAAATCTCACGTTACAGATGCATGAGATTAGAAAAGGAAAAGAGATTGCACAAGACATATGGTGTATCAAGTGTAAATCACAAGGCCATACTAAAGATAACTGTCTAGTATTTGTTGAATACTTAGCAAGTGGGGCTCCTAACCCCTAGCACAAACTCAAGGGCCATGGTGTGAACTATGCAGAACAAGAGGACATCCACCTCAGAAATGCCCTTTACTTCAGAAGTACATACAGACACCTAAGAACTTATACTGTACCTTCTGTAAGTCAGTAGGACACAATGAACATACTTGTAGAGCCTATGATCTCATGTTAGACAGAAAACATGACTTGTACAGAGTCCAATCAGAGACACAGGGTCCAGCAGCAGGACCACAGCATGATCCGGCTCATGTTGGCTGTGGAGGAGGATTCAGAGGATGAGGCTATGGAGGAGGCTTAGGACGTGGAGAAGGCTTTGGCCGTGGTCATGGACCAGTCACTTGTTACAACTGTGGAGTTGTAGGACATTATGCTAGGGACTGTCAGAGCCCCACTACGACATGTAATTATTGCAAATATTACGATCACGCTATAGAAGAATGTCCTACCTTGATATCTAAGATCAGAGAACCTAAGCCATCAGTACATCAGAACATCCAGCCTATCACTGCTGAGCAAAAAGAGCCAGAACCAAGAGTCAACATTGTGACTCACAGCGGTGCTTCCACTAGTGGCACACCGTAGAATAGTCAAAAGAACACAGGACCGGAGTGGGTGCGCAAAGCTACTAATAAATCAACACCACTCGACCTACAGAAGAATAAAGAAACATTTCATGAAGCTAAAACTTTCTTTAATGAACCTATACAATCAGAACCCCAGGTACTGCCGTCTAGGGGCGTACCACAGCAAACACCTTGTGGCCTTAGTCCTGTGGAGACATTGCAGGCTACCACATCAGGAAGATGCGATGAGGATGAGTCGACAGGAAGCATACAATACTTCCTGTGGAGTTTTCTAAAACTTGTGAGAAATGAGCAAGCTATCAGAGAGCTTTAGTGCATCATAGATTAGTATCCGCGATCTTCTTCCGTGAGCAGTGCGCAGCATGCTGTTCATAGTATTATGGGCCATACAAGAACAGGAAGAGAGATGTGACTCACAGCACAAGTTGGAGAATTTGAAATGGATGAGGTGATCCTAGATCTAGGATCAGAGGTAAATGTTCTGTCTAAGAAGACATGGGAATAGATGGGTAGCCCTAATTTAGTCAGATCGCCTATCCATCTGAGATTAGCCAATCAACAGAGGGTATCACCACTAGGTCGATTACCGCAGGTGCCAGTTGACATTGACGGAGTTCGGAGCTCTGCGAACTTTGAAGTTATAGAAATCATTCGCGATAGTAGACCATATCCAGCATTACTAGGCATTGATTGGGCGATCGGTAACATGGCCATTATCGACCTAAAGAGAAGACAAATGACCTTTGAGGATGCGCAGATCCGGGTTATCGCACCATTGGATCCTCTTCAGGGTCCTAGATACATTGAACCTATTCAAGCAGAGGAAGAGGTACATAACATGGAGAGTCTCTATCAGATGACTATGAACCAGAGTGACTACATCAATCCAACCGCAGAAGGGAACATCAGTTGGCGATGCGACAGCTCATGCGCATCGGATTCGGATGTTGGTCTAGAAAACTGACAAAACAGACTTTACAAAGTCTCAGAGCGCAGATGTGTGTTTATGACTAAGTCAATGCGATGGATTGGCATAGAGACTAACGAGACTCCCTCATTTCATGGTCTAACAGATATCCAGGAGTTTCTCCCACAGTTTGAACAACAAGTTCCTCACGAGCAGAGGATCGCAGCTATGGACCTTGCAGTATGAGCCACACCTGCAAGATGGTGGTATGCACATAAAGAGAATATCGCATCATGGGATGATCTTAAGAGATTGATGGCGATCAGATTCTCTATAGACAAGGAGTATGTCCAATAGAAATACACAGGACAAAGTGACCCCAGGTCACATATTCACACTTGTGAATAGAATTGGTCGGACATTCCCGAGGATGAATGGGTTCACCGATTCATTCACACATTGGACACAGTTCCACGGAATTGGTACACAGAGACTGAATTACGCAAGGGAACAACCACATGGCCACTTATGATAGACAACTTTCTAATCATGTTCGCTTTTGAATCTGAGTATCCAAGTGTTGATCAGGCCCTAGATGCAATAAAGATTAAGATATTTGAGGAATGCACCCTATCAGTACATACTCAACCTGAGTGGGCCATCCAGTTAGAAGAGGCGCTCAAGTGCTATAACTTTGCATCAGAACCAGAGGAGGAGGATGAAGATCCTCGCAACATCAACATCCCAGAGTCAGAAGGCACTCGCGATGTTGACGGACCAAAGTAGAGACTCCAGCTATCACGGAGCCTATCAAGATTAAGAAGATCAACATTGGCATAGTCACAGAACCAAATTTTGCATCCATTGGAGACTATTGGAATGATGAAACAGTAGGACACATTGCATATCTGCTACATGACTATTAGGACCTATTCCCCACCAAGTTCATAGAGATGAAGGGAATAGTTGGAGACCTGGGAGTAATGAGGATACCATTGAAAGAGGATGCTAGACCAGTCAAGCAGCGCCCATACAGATTAAATCCACGGTATAAAGAAAAAGTTAAGGTCGAGATTGATAAGATGCTAGAAGCAGGCATCATTGAGCTAGTAGAAGAGAGTGAATGGGTTAGTCCCATGGTCATGCAAGAAAAGAAAACCAAAGGAGACATCAGGATCTATGTCGACTTACGTAAACTCAACGATGCATCACTTCATGACCCATTTCCGACACCTTTTACTGATGAAGTGTTAGACAATGTGGGAGGACAGGAGGTCTACTCCTTCACTGATGGCTTTCAGGCTATCACCAGATCAGAATCCATCCAGAAGATCGATCTAAGACCACTTTTGCAACAGAATGGGGCTCATTCCAATATACGGCAATGCCCTTTGGTCTTAAGAATGCACCAGCTATCTTTTCTAGAGTAGTAGTTGTTGTATTTAAAGAATACATCCATAAATTCTTAGAGGTTTATTTTGATGATTGGACTGTATTTGGATTAATCGACAAGCACATAGGAGATTTAAGACTGATGTTAGAGAAATGTAGGCAGTACCAGATTTCTCTGAACTTGAAAAAATGTATATTCTGTGCGCTATTTGGTATTTTGTTCGGTCATATTGTTTGTAGACAAGGCTTGATGGTAGATCCCGCAAAGATTGCCATCATTGTAAACCTTCCAGCACCCAACTCAGTCAAGCAGTTGAGGACAATCTTTGGTCATACCAGGTACTATAGAAAATTTATCGAAGGTTATGCGAAGATCACAACACCTATGGAAAAGCTGTTAAAGAAAGATGTAAAATTCCTATGGAATGAGGAATGCCATAAAAGTCTAGACACACTTAAAGAGAAGATGGTTACAGCACCCATCTTAGTATTCCCAGACTGGACCAAGCCATTTCATGTACATGTGGATGCATCTGGCATCGCACTGGGGATCGTCTTAACCCAGCCAAGAGAAGGAGGTATCGATCACCCTATCGCATAATCAAGCAGAAAACTATCCACCGCAGAAAAGAACTACACCACTACGGAAAGAGAAGGATTAACCATGTGTTATAGTTTACAGAAATTTAGGCACTACCTGCTAGGTGCCTCATTCAAGATGTTCACTGACCACTCCACTTTGAAGTACTTGTTCAATAAGCCAGTGTTAGGGGGACGAATCTGCAGATGGTTACTCCTATTTCAGGAGTATGATTTTGAAATTATTGTCAAACCAGGGAAATTAAATGCCATACCAGATCATCTGTTGAGGATAGACTCAGGAGAAGAGCCAAGTAACCTAGAGGACAACTTTCCCGATGCGAAATTGTTTTCTATTCAGATCACAGACGAGTACTATGCTGATATCATTCACTTTCTCACTACAGGATGGGCACCCGTTGAGTTTACTAAGCATCAAAAGAAGTAGTTGGTTGTCAAAGTAGCAGACTTCACCTTGATCGCAATACATCGATACAAGTTAGGTCCAGATGAAGTCCTACGCAGATGCGTCATGCCACACAAGAAAGAGGCCATTATCAGAGAAGCACATTTCGGTACCGCAGGAGGTCATTTCGCAGGAAAGCCGACTGCGCAGAAAATCCTGACCGCAGGATTATGGTGGCCTACTTTGCATAAGGATACTAAGGAATTTTGCAGATGCTGCGATATCTGCCAGAGGGTAGGTAAACCTTCGCGTAGAGATAAAATGCCGCTGAGACCACAGATTACGCTGCGGGCATTTGACAAGTGGGCTATAGACTTTCTGGGTCCTATCAACCCACCAGGAAAATGAACTGGTGCGAGATATATCATCACAGGAACATAATACCTCACCATATGGGCGAAGGCTAAAGCAGTAAGGAATTGTGATGCTTCTATAGCTGCACAATTCCTCTTTGAGAACATCATCAATAGATTTGGATGCCCAGTAATTTTGATGAGCGATCAAGGCACCCATTTCTTGAACCACACTATTGAGGCCTTGACAGAGGAATTCTAGATACAGCACCATAAGAGCACTCCCTACCACCCACAAGCTAATGGTACAGTGGAGGCCTTTAACAAGATTCTAGAAAATTCTCTTACTAAGATGTGCAACAGCCAAAGAAATGATTGGACCTCAAGGTTAATGCTATGTTATGGGCTTATAGGACTGCATGCAAGAAACTTACAGGACATACACCTTTCAACTTGGTGTATGGACAAGAGGCTGTTATGCCTATGGAGTATATTATGCCCAGTCTAAGAATTACTCAGATCACTGGGATGACAGACAGAGATACGACAAATGAAAGGCTAGCGCAGCTGCTTGCCTTAGAGGAAGACAGTTTCATCGCAGGATTCCATCAAAAAGTGCAGAAGGCACGAGAGAAAGCTTGGCAGGATAGGCATGAAAAGACCAAGATTTTTCAGATAGGAGACCTAGTACTCCTCTACGACAGTAAGTTTGTGAAGTTTCCAGGAAAATTCAAGACGCATTGGTTGGGGCCATACCAGCTTCAGCAAGTTACAGAGGGAGGTGCCGTTCATCTCAGCAAACTGAACGGGGAGCTTCTTCCCACTTTCATTAATGGTAGTAGGCTTAAGCTTTATAGTTCTAGCCACTCCACATCCTAGCCTTAACTCAGACAGTTATGAGAGTGCAGATGTCCAGTGTAGTTTAAAGGAGGCATTGCACCGATAGTTAGTCTACACCGGCAGGTAAAAAGCATTCGCATAAGGAGAGTAGAAAAAAAAACTGTTAAGTTTGTTTTGAATAGGTGATGCGGTGTGACATCGCGGTAAGGCGATGATTTCCCGTGCCACGTACCCAGTTTTGAAAAAGGACAGAGGGCCAGTCAATTCGCCTTCTAACAGGCAGTTAATGAAGAAATGACTGGTATACCTTACCGTAGATTTGGCAACAACACCATAAATTTTCCATATTTAGTAAATCTTCGACGAGACCGGTGCCTACACACAGGTTTCAAGGGAAATTTGATCGGATTTCAGCATTTAATGAGGATTGAAATGATGGGTGGGGTCTCATCCATGCAATTAATACCACCGACGAGTTCAGCCTAGATGACCGTTGCGTACAGGATTATAGCCTTTGGCATAAAAGCAAAGTTCATTCATTCAGGACGGTTACTTTTGCAAGATCCGAGAGCTATAGAGTAAGTTGTTAAGTTTTCCCTGTGCAAAGCTAATTTTGTTACAAAGTGCTGTGATTTTCTTATTTCGCAGGCATTGCCAATCCAGAGTATTGCACCGAGTGGGTTCTGTCCAAGGAGGAACCTTTAGAATACATTGTGAGATGATTCCAGAGTGGTGGCATCGTGTCTGCTATGACGACGCCACCCAAGGGTATGAAACCAGGTTCATCACAGATCAGACAGCTGCCAAGGATGAGGAGTCAAGCTCAGACAGTAGACGAGTCCAGCCTAGAACAGCGAAAAAGGAAAAGGAGGAAAGTAAAAGTGAAAAACAGAAAGAGAAGGCCAACTTGGATGGCTATGCACGTGGAGTTTCCCACAATATCTCACGTAAAGAAAAAAAAGGACCAAGAAACAGGCATCCGAGATGCAGAAAAACAAAAGGAAAAAGGAAAGGAACAAAGGTTCTCGGAATGGAATTCAAGGCCTGTATAGTTGGTACGAAAGGATCCAAACTGAATGAAATGTTTGAGAAGGCTAGAAGATACATATTTTCCTTGTGATAAAAGTTCTAACCCAGATAAAGAGGAAAGGATATCTGTGGAACACTTCTCAAAACCTGAAGATCCTTAAAAGGTCTCGCAAGCGACGAGAGCAAGAGCATGGCAATAAGGGAAGGAAAGATAAGAGAGATCAATGAACCAA
Source organism: Pseudotsuga menziesii (assembly GCA_001517045.1). NCBI lineage: Eukaryota > Viridiplantae > Streptophyta > Pinopsida > Pinales > Pinaceae > Pseudotsuga > Pseudotsuga menziesii. Next base: position 179,474 of record LPNX010321690.1, on the reverse strand, counting down.
GTTACAGAAACTATGGAGAAAGAAGTCGCAGGACTTCGGCAGAAACTTACAAAGACTTCGCAGGAAGCCAAGGGGAAGTTACAGCAGGAGAAGCCTACTGTTAGTGGCTCGAGGACGAGCCACAAGTAAGTGTTAGGGGACTGTTGGAGTAGGGTCCCGCAGCTACAGGAGAAGCTGCCATTTTGATGGATAGACAGTTTTGGCGAAGATATAAGAGATAAGGTAAAGATACGATGCCGTAGCATGTTCCTAGCTGCAGATCAGAGCCAGAAACTATGACTATCGGGACAGAAAAGTCAAAAAAGACGACAGTACCTGAGCGGCCGAGAAGAGAGAGCTCACCTACTGCATTCAAGGCAGCGGAGAAATATAGGAGGGATCATCTACCCTCATAAAGGAAAAAGGGCAACGAGGCCGAGGTATTGAAGATGAAGGACAGAAAGGGAAGTGGTGCCCAGTACCCATGGTCAGCGCCGAGAAGCATGGAAGACTGCAGAGAGTAGTGGTGTGATGGAAAGCGGCTACTCCAAGTACACATATGACGACTGTCACTAGTTAGGGTTTTGGGTTACTATTGGGACAGGCCCACAGTGTTGTAATGGCGAGACCTTCGAGCCGCCTATAAAGGGATGTATTTTGTATTGTAAAAGGTTAGCCAGTCAGTCATTGGGTATTTTAGCTAGTCAGAAAATTAGAGAGTCAGTTGATCTATTAGCTCATAGACACTCATATGCTGGTTCTGTATTCAATCTGTAGTATCATACTGTAACCAGCAGCTGGCTCATAGAAGCAGGTATGTAACAATCCACATGGATTGATAGAGAGAGAGAGAGAATATTGTAAGAAGGCAATATAGAGAAAGAGAAGAGATCTAGGAGAGAAGGGCTCCCGGCAGTGAGTGCGGAGTTACCCAGAAGATCTCTAGCTGCACAACAGGTTGTAGTATAACTGTGTACTCTCTCAAGATATAATAAACACAGTTCTGTGGATGTAGCTTCTACCCTGGAAGTGAACCACGTAAAACCAGTGTGTTATGTGATTATTTCATGTGATTGTGCTTTACTTAGTTGATAGCTGTTATTTGTTACATGAATGTTGTATATCAGTTAGTAAATTTATGTATGTCCTCATTCAGTTACAGCATTATTGGAGGTTAAAGGTGGATTTACATGTAACATGCGTCTGCATATGAGTTTATCAATGCTTGTTTCACACAGTAATAAGTCGTTCTGTTAAAGTGTTTCCAGTATACTTATTCGAATAGTAAGTATAGTTGAGGAAGAGTGTGTTGAACCGTGGGAGTTCACGTCAGAGTGTTTAATATCTTGTTGAAAGTTATCCAAGTCATTCCACCTAGTGCGATAGCCTTAGGACCATGAGGGTCGCAGTGGGTCGTACTATAGAAGATATCACGTTGACAGTAGGCTATATCGCACCGTCAGAGAAGCTACGGTGTGAGATAGTGCATATCACGGGTTAAGAGGAAGAGAGATTTGCGCATTGCCAAAGTCGCTGCGATGCAATAGGAGTCCTCCCCCTGTCAGAACCCGCGAGGAAGAGAGACTGTGCGTCACGGAGAGAGACCTCACTGGCTAAGAAGAGCTGTGAGACCCGAGGATGCTACAGAACCTGGTTGAAGACACTTGAGTCTTTGGCCAACCCATTAGAATCACTTCGGGTGAGACTTCAGGCTACTCCGCGGTCTGTCACCGAAAGGGCCAGTGAGCTAGGGGTGTTGTTGGTACATTACAGTAAACTCGGGTCTACCCATATAACCAACAATATTCTTCCTCTGTTGTCGAACCTGCTGGAACTAACTGTTTGTGTGATTTCTAGGAGACAGTTGTCAATCCAAGGCTCATTGTGTATCCAAAATTAGACAATCATGTATCTTTTTCACTATTAAAGTCTGAATTAGATTACCTAACGATTTTGAATTCATCTAACTTAGAGTACTTGATTCCAAAGGCTTGAGTCCCCTTCAAGTATCTTAGAACTCTTTTAGCAGCAAATCAATGTACTTCACAAGTTTTGTGCATGAACCTTGAAAGGATTCCCACAACATATTAAATATATGGTTTGGTAGTTGTGAGGTAGATAAGGATTCCTATAAGTTTTCGATACTTGGTTTGATCCTTGAATTATTTTCCTTCAATTGATGTGAGCTTCAAATTTTGTTCAATTCGAGTTGAGACAGGATTGAATTCTGTCATGCAAAAGCTATTCAACAATTCTCCAACATACTTCTTATGGGAGATGAATATGTACTTAGGATGTTGAGTGACTTCAATTCCCAAGTAGTAATGAAGGTGTTCTACATCTATCATTTTGAAGCCCTTGTTCAATTCTTAATTTTATGGATGCAATATAACTTTCATTGTTCCCTGTCATTAAAAGGTCATCTACATACACCATAATAAACACAACATATCTTCCAACTTTATGTATGAACAATGTTCTGTCATAAAGATTATAATGTTTGAAATTTAGCTTCAAAATATGCTTGGTTATGTTTTCATACAAGGAATGAGGTTCTTGTTTTAGGCCATACAAGGACTTGATGAGATTACATACCTTGTGTTCTTGTCCCTTCACAACATAAAATTTGTTGACGAAATTGTCATTGATGCCAACATGGACTTGCATTCTGAGACAGGATTGCATTCTGTCATGCAAAATCTATTCAACAATTCTCCAACATACTTCTTCTGGGTGATGAATATGTACTTAGGATGTTGAGTGACTTCAATTCCCAAGTAGTAATGAAGGTGTTGTAGATATGTCATTTCGAAGCCCTTGTTCAATTATTGCTTTTATGGATGCAATATAACTTTCATTGTTCCCTGTCATTAAAAGGTCATCTACATACACCCTAAGAAACATAACATATCTTCCAACTTTCTTTATGAATATTGTTGCATCATCAAGACTATAATGTTTGAAATTTAGCTTCAAAATATGCTTGGTTATGTTTTCATACCAGGCACGAGGTTCTTGTTTCAAGCCATACAAGGACTTGATGAGATTGCATACCTTGTGTTCTTGTCCCTTCACAACATAACCTTTGTTGATGTAATTGTCATTGATGCCAACATGGACTTGCATTTCGAGACAGTATTTCATTCTGTCATGCAAAATCTATTCAACAATTATCCAGCATACTTCTTATGGGAGATGAATATATACTTAGGATGTTGAGTGACTTCAATTCTCAAGTAGTAATGAAGGTGTTCTAGATATGTCATTTCTAAGCCCTTGTTCAATTCTTTCTTTTATGGATGCAATATAACTTTCTTATTTTATGGATGCAATATAACTTTCATTGTTCCCTTTCATTAAAAGGTCATCTACATACACCATAAGAAACACAACAAATATTCCAACTTTCTTTATGAACAATGTTGCGTCATCAAGATTATAATGTTTGAAATTTAGCTTCAAAATATGCTTGGTTAAGTTTTCATACCAAGCATGAGGTTCTTGTTTCAAGCCATACAAGGACTTAATGATCTTACATACCTTTTTTTCTTGTCCCTTCACAACATAACCTTTGTTGATGAAATTGTCATTGATGCCAACATGGACTTGCAGTGGCCCCACAGGTTGTCATTGATGCCACCAAGTCCCACTTACAGTTCCTTGGACCCATTACAAAGTGGGTTTGAGCCTTGAAGCACCTTGTACCCAGTTGACAAGGTCCCTATACCCACAAGGTGGGATCTTAGAGCCACCTCCTTGTTGAAGATGTTGAAGACCCTCTTGATGGTGTTGAAACCATTGTGGATGAAGGTGAAGACATAGATGAGTTGGAGAAGCATTAATGACCCATTATGTGGTCATTCATGATCTTATGGTGTCATGGTATCCCAAGAGAAGGCCTAGCAACCGCACGAGTGATGTCATGATGGATCTTGACCCTTGGAGGTCTCCTGGTATCTATGAGGTGGTTGAAGACTCCCATGAAGAATCCTGCTTGATGAAGAATATTTTAAAGAAGTCCTTTGACCCACATAAGTCCTTTGACCCATACTTCATGGTTTGATGGTCCTTGCACTCTTGAATGATATGATGAGGTCATAAATGATTTGATGAAGACTTGGAACCCTTGAGAGATAGGGTGTTACTATTGTTAGGAGTTCTTGATATTCTTGTGCTACGACGGAGTCCAATATGATGGGATTGAAGCTGTTGGAAAGCATCATACTTGAAAAATGGCATGAGCCTTTAAAACCCTTTCCATACTTGTACCCTTGAGGTTTTGGTGGAGCCCTTGATGAAACATGAAGATAATGATGAAGCCTTCAATGTGTTGAAGTCTTTTTACATGACCTTGAAGCAAGGATGGTCTAGGAAAAAGAAAGGGGTAAACCAACTCCTTGTTGACAAAGGTTGAAGCCCAAATTTCATATATAAGGAAATCAAACCCCAACTTGTTGAATTGTTTATTTAAAAATAAAATACCTTGTTGAAGTCGGGTATAAACAAATAATTTAAATTAAAAATACAAATAAATTTTTTGGGGAAGTCGACTCAAAATTATGGTAGAAAACCAGTATAAATACCCTATCAAGTTTCATTTTTATGTGTGAATTCGATGGAGTTTCTCTGATATTTTTTAGACTGTTGAACTGAGGCTTTTCACAGCAACAGAGGAGCAGTTCATTTTATTTATGATGAGGGTTTCCATGGGATTTTTTTCAGCAGCAGAACACTTTTTCTTGGGTATCGATCTTGATCTTGATCTATCAAACGAATTAGTGAGGAGAAGAGATCATGGACTATGAAACTCGGGTAACAATAGAGGTATAGGATCAGACCCGAGGTTTTTGACATCAGCAAGAGAGGATCCAAATCTTGGTCTGGGGGTTTATTTTTAAGGGTTTCCCCAACTTGATTTTTGCAGCTGACCTCACTACGAAAACTTTGGAGCAGTAATCAAGTTCATATTTTGTATCCTTTTAAGGTTTGATCTATGTTGGTTTGATTCCCTAATCTTTCCACAGTTGGAGTATAGTTTTGGATAGTGATTGTTTTTCCTTTTGGTGTTTTTTGAATGGTTTGCTAAAATCCCCAAATGAGGTAACACCAATGTTGGAGCAGAGTCCCGCAGCTACAGGAAAAGTTGCCATTTTGGCAGATAGACAGCTTTGGTGAAGACAAAGAGATAAGGTGAAGCTACGATGCCGTAGCATGTTTCTAGCTGCAGAGCAGAGCCGGAAACCATGACTGTTTGAACAGAGAAGTCAAAGGAGACGATAGTACCTGAGCGGCCGAGAAGAGAGAGCTCAACCACTGCATTGAAGTCAGCGACGAAGACAGGAGGGCTCAGCTACCCTCATAAAGGAAAAGGAGTGATGAGGCTGAGGTATTGAAGACGAAGGACATAAGAAGGGAAGCGGTGCATAGTACCCATGGTCAACGCCGGGAAGCATGGAAGACTGCAGAGGGCAGTGGTGTGACGGAAAATGGCTACCCCAAGTACAGATATGCCAACTATCACTAGTTAGGGTTTTGGGTTACTATTGGGACAGGCCCACAGTGTTGTAATGGCGAGACCTTCGGGCCGCCTATAAAGGGATGCCTTTTGTAGTGTAAAAGGTTGGCATTTTGAGCATTTAATTAAGCCATCCAGCTAGTCAGACTATCAGTAGTCTGTTAGTTCACTGTATTTTGTATTGTAACAATATGCAGGGATTGACACAGAGAGAGAGAGAGTGAGAGTATATTGTAAGAAGGCAATATAGAGAAGAGATCTAGGAGAGAAGGGCTCCAGGCTGTGTGCGGATTTACCCAGAAGATCTCTAGCTGCATATGCGGTGCAGCAGAATTGTGTACCTCTCTCAAGTTATAATATAGAAACACAGTTCTATGGATGTAGCTTCTACCCTGGAAGTGAACCACGTAAAATCTGAGCGTTGTGTGATTGATTCATGTGCTTGTATTTGCTTGTTATATCTGTCATTCATTACATGAACTTTGCTTACAGTAAATGTATGTATGTGTTATTCAGTTCGCAGCATATTTAAAAGGGTGAATGCAAGTTTAAGTCTTTAAGTATTCTGTATAAGAGTATGTCTAAGTTTCACTTGAGACAGTTAAGAGTCGCAGTTTAAAATAGTCTCATGTGTTGAGTGCTGTAAGCTGAACACCAGTACGCTAGGTACGCTGAGGCGCAGTGGTAGGATATCGCAGGGAGGCGATATCGCACCATCAGAGGAGCTGTGGTGCACTGCGGTTAAGAACCGAGCGAAGGAGAAAGTGACACATTTCCAAGATGCGGCGATGCGATAAGAATTAGAATCATCGCGAGTAAGAGGAAACTGCGCATCGTAGAGAAGAGAGAGACATCTCGCAGGCTAAGAAGAGCTGCGAGGTGCACATAGGACGCCATACAGAACCTGGTCGAGACACTTGAGTCTTTGGCCAACCCATTAGAGTCACTTCAGGTGAGACTTCAGGCTGCTCTGCGGTCTGTCACTGAAAGGGCCAGTGAGCTAGGGGTGTTGTTGGTTAATGATAGTAAACCCGGGTCTGCCCGACAACCAACAACCAACAAAACAGTTCTTCCTTCTTCATCTTTATGGTTACACCAGCACATCATTATGTGACTTCACCTAGAATGTGGAGCAGTCCCAATTGTTGGGCCTCAGTCTCTTGAATAGTTTCAGAGAGCATGCACAGACCCATGCTCAGTGACCGACTTGATTTTAATGGTGAAGGTAGCGAATTCATGGACTGATCTAAAGGTTGATTGAAGGTTTTAAAAATCTGATTTTTTAGTTCTTATTAATTCTTATCTCTCATTCATGTATAAAGGTGAAGTTCATGTATTTCTATGAATCTTGGGCATACAAGACTGAGCTGATTGACATTGCTAGTAAGTAATGATGCTCTAATCTTCTAAAGGAACCACATGCATGAGCTTTTGTGGTTTTGAAGTCTGTATTTTTGGGCAACTGTATGCACTAGTAATCACAGAAATAAAGGAAGTAGCAAAGTTGATTGAGGAAGCTGAGTTCTAGGTAGAGTATATTAAGGATTTTCAAAGAATCCTTCTACTTGAACTCATCCACGATATATGTTTTAAAAGGAACATTAATTCTGATCTTCAAAGGGTATTAAATTTGAATGTTGTTGGGAATGCTACCTAAGGTATGATTTGACTATTCAAAGGTGAGAGTATAGGTCCATTTTTTCAAATTGCTTGGATTTGAAGGATTGCTTGTGGGCCACTTAAAAGAATGTTAAGGCACTCCTTATAAGGCAGTTGAAATTCATATTGGGTAGTTTTTCAAGGATTTTGATAACAATCGATTAACTTTGGGACAGAATTTACACAAGACTTAGAGCAGAATTGTATGATTTATCTGGAGAAGTCTTGGATAAGACTTTGTAGTTAACTTGTTTTGGAATAGTCCCTTTGTATAAGAAGATTAAGCAGAGCATGAGATCATTTAAATTTAAAGTAAATCTTATATGATAAGTGACATATTGACTTGACAGTTTGAATTTCATATGACAAAGCAAGAAATTGATTGGCATGTCAGTAATATTCTTAAGCAGCTATGACATGTTTGTGACAGGCTGATAAGAGACAAGGGACAAGTTGAAGTATGCTATTGGATAAATTCCATGCACTACTTGCTAAGGTAAATTTACTACGATGCAAACGCTATGGTGATGATGTACATGATATGATGAGGAGCAACAGTTAAGTATACATTGATTGCGTGTTCAGTATACAATAATTTTGCATACAGTGATAAGAGCATACAGTAGTGAAATGATTAAATGCAAGTGAAGTGATGATACCCTATTGTATGATGAATCATGTTATGATGATGAAAATAATGATGGTGATGCATGGCTTCCCTAGAATATGATTATATAGACATTATCATACTTTAATGTTTGATAGACCTTGTTGATAAAGAATTATCCTTGATGATGTATTGTATGATGATGACTTGACATGTTTAATGAAAAGAAAGTATTTATGGCCATATTTAGAAATAAACGATGAGCATAAGATTGACCAGCAATATTGATGAGAAGAATTGGCAGTGTTGATGAGAAGACTTGACCAGAAGTGTTGATGAGAAGACTTGACAAGAAGTGTTGATAAACAGAGGTTAATGAGCAACAGTGGTTGAGCATCAGATTGATGACAATCAGAGATTGACATCAAGCTTGCAAGTGGAATCTTGCACTTAAGGATTGGACTCCTCAAACCCTTCTTAGTTGGAGCTAAGAAAACCAGGTTGGGTCCTGTTACAAGAGTTGGTTCTCTTTTCATCAGTTGGTGTTGATTGTAATCGAGAATATTGTAGTCTTTCATGTACAATAAATAAAGATCAAAATTACATATATTATTGTGTCTCTTTTGATGTGATGTTTTTCTTATGACTCGTGATGAATTTGATTATGCAATTGATGACATAATGATTGATAAGATCTGATTGATTAAAAGAAGGTTAAAAGTTTATAATTGCTCACACACTGATTCACCCTCCCGTCCTCTCAGTGTGGCCATTGTGTCCAACAATTGGTATTAGAGTCGGCCTTCATCAAAGTCCTAGCTAGATTGAAGGATATTTTAGGCACAATGGAAAAAAAGAAGAGTCATCAAGCAATGACGTACCTATACTTGATATGACATATTATTTCAGTTGGAGGAGCAAGAGAAAGGCATATCTAAAGAATTTTGGCATTTGGGAGATTGTGATCAATCCACCCGCTCCATCAAACAAGAAGGGAAAATGAGATGCACAGAAGGAAGCAAAGAAGGACAATACTACCAACTTGAAGCTCCTCATGGATGGACTTACTAGTTCAGTGAAAGAAAGTGTAGGGGAGTACAGTACTTTAGCCAAATATCTATGGTTCAAGCTGGAGTGAGAGCATCAAAAGGAAAGACCAAAACCCGAAAAGATAGATCATGAATCAGAAGACAAGCCCCGAGAAGAGATCAATCAAAAAGAGGACTCCAGTAAAGGTATGGACTCTTATGATTGTAATGATATCTTGTGTGATGAAATTGAGAAAGTTCTTGTAGATGAGGATGAAGGGCTATCAAAGGTTGCACATGAGATACATCTCACATTGTTGAATATTGATCTCATAGTTAACTGGGCCATGATCATAGTAAATATGAACCATAGTGAATTCATGATGTTCAAAAAGAAAATATTGGACCCTTTGAATGAATATCAGAAGAAGACCATGACAATGAAAGTGTTGATTGTAAAGCTCAAACACAAGGACAAAGAGTTGTGGGATCAGTTGAAAGATAAGGAAGTTGAAGTTGAACAACTAAAGATTGAATTGATCGGTCAAAATCAATAACGCGAATATCCTGGTGAAGAATCAAAGATCTTGAAGAAACTAGGGAGTCTAATCATGATCTTAAGACTCAATTGGAGGAAGCCAAGAGGATACTGAGAAATATTGAAGAAATCAGTTGGAAGAAAAGGAGCAAAAAATCCAAAGGATGGAAATGGAGGTAGTTGGTCTCAAGAATAAAGTTGAGAATAATGATGCTTTGTCAAGTTCAAGGACAATTCAGTTGTCCTAGATAATATCTTGGATTGTCAAATATCTCCATGTGACAAAAACGGTGTTGGTTACAAGAAGTAGAAAGAAAAATCTGAAGATGACACTTGGTCTCATAAGAGTCTCGAATAAGGTCCATCAACATCAAAAGTTGCTCCTCATGCACCTATACATGACAAACATGATTTTAGAAGTTCAAAGCTACCTCAAAGAGTTAGACCTATTCCTCAAAGCAAGCTCAGAAAAGAAATAAATCCAAAATGGAATCAAATTCCTAGGTATGAAATTGGATTCAGTGGTTATTGTTATTTTTTTCTAACTTTGGTCATAAAGCTGTGGAGATTTCCAATACATCTGTGGGACAAGCTTGTATGCATTGGGTACAACCAATACATGTATCATAAATTTTGACCGAATGTGGCAGAATTAGAAGAAGGAGATATCTCGACCCATTTGAACGATTATGAGGAATTGAAAAGTTCCATTTGTATCTTCGGTGGTATCTGGCATATCTTAACCAAACCTTTTGCATGGGTTTGCCGTGCATTCAAGTCTAGGATATCCCAGCTGCACTGGGGAAAATCGTAGGAAGAAAAAGCAAAAGCATCTTATTTTTTCATTGTAGACTCTACGAAAAAAGAAGTGGTGGAAGTCCCAATGAATCAGTTAGATGCTAGACATGTAACCAAGTTGGACATGTTGCTACCACCTGTCATGCATTGAGATGCTTTACATGCAGTGGGTTTGGTCACAAATCCCAAGAATGTGCAATTCAAAGAATTCAACCGAGGAAGATTCATTCCTACACATTAGCAAGAAGAACCAGTGAACCTTGGAAGACTAATGCAGGAAGATTTGAATATTAGAAGAAAAAGGCTTATAGTTAGGGAAACACTCATGCATGGATGAATGAAGTTGATCAAAAAAGTGTTGGAAGCTCCAACAACTCAGTCGGGTGTTGGAAATGTAACCATGTTGGTCACATTGTTACATATTTTCATACAATGAGGTGTTATAGTTGTAGTGGCATTGGGCACAAAAAGCTCAAGACTGTTGGAGTACACGGAAACAACCCATTAGGAGGATCTCATACAACTCATTAAGGAAAGCTAATGCATATGAAGGAACAAATAATGAAAGGGAAAATGTCAAAAAACAAGTATGGATGAAGAAGAATGAGAAGTTGCAGATAGGACAGGTTTATCAGAGTAGGGAAGATGGATTCCATATGAAAATCAAATCCTAGGGCTCTCAAATACCTTAGCACACCTTGAATTCATAAGGATGGAGGATGAACTCAAAGGAGAAAGGATGACTACCCCACGTATAAGACAGATCCTAGGATTGGGCATATTGACAAGGGGAGCAGTGAGTAGTGATCAAAGGTTTCAAATGTAGGTCTGTGGACACCCTTTTCCATTGATTACAAAGGGGGAGAGATGAAGACAAAAGGAGAGATGAATATAAAAGGGGAGCATGCTCACATGGGGAACATAAGTTGTTGTCATCAATGACAAAGAGAGATATTGTTGATGAAATTGTCATTGATGCCAACATGGAATTGCAGTGGCCCCACAGGTTGTCATTGATGCCGCAAAGTCCCACTTACGGTGCCTTGGACCCATTACAGGGTGGGTTTGATCCTTGAAGCACCTTGTACCCATTTGACAAGGTCCTTGTACCCACAAGGATGGATCTTGGAGCCACCTCCTTGTTGAAGATGCTGAAGACCCTACTGATGGTGCTGAAGACCCTAGAGATGGTGTTGAATCCCCTATGGATGATGGTGAAGCCCTAGATCAGTTGGAGAATAATTAATGACCCATTATGTGGCCATTCATTCTCTAATGGTGTCATGGTACCCTAGGAGAAGGCCTAGCAAACCAACATGTGATGTCATGATGGATCTTGACCCTTGGAGGTCTCCTGGTATGGGTGAGGTGGTTGAAGAATCCCATGAATCCTCCTGGTTGATGAAGAATATCTTAAAGAACTATTTTGACCCATACTCGATGGTTTGATGGTTCTTGCACTCTTGAATGAGATGATGAGGTCATAAATGATTTGATGAATAATTGGAACCCTTTAGAGATATGGTGTTACTCTTGTTAGGAGCTCTTGATGTTCTTGGGCTATAATGGAGTCCAATATGATGGGCTTGAATCTCTTAGAAAGAATCATAAATGAAAAATGGCATGAGCCTTTAAAACCCTTATGGTCCTTATACCTGAAATATCCCAAATCCTGATATTTTCTATTTCTAAGCAAAAAGGATGATACAACTGGGCATGCAAACTGCCATGCAAAAATCCCTATTTTATAGGAAAAATTAGGGTTAGGGTTTGTGAGATAGAATGAACACTTACCACTGATAAGCCATTGAAACTACTTCGGATAAAGTATGCAAGCCCCGAGAACTGGATTGGAGATGGGCAGACCTCTTCTGCTCATAGTGAACCCCTAGCAGCAAGAACCCCAGTCAGAAAAGGGTGACGCTATCAGTGAAGGAGGTGTTAGATGAAGCTGCCGATTTGCAGGACTGGTAGCCTTCCTGTGATGGAGAGAATTCCTGATACAATAGTGATTTCTGAGTCCTCTAGGTAGGATAGTGACTTGCTTCTCAAAGACAGCTTCTCACACCCCTGGTATCCCGAAACTGCTGATAACTGTTTCAGATGAGCACAGATGGATCTGATAATCACCAGGTACTGGAGTATGATGCTAATGATGAGAATGGTGCCTAAGTTTTAGAAGGAAACTAAGATATGAAGGCCCCACAGTTGATTAGGGATTTTCAGCTGAAAACCCCCCCTTTTACAACTGCACACGTGTCCCTGCAACGATCTATACCATATGCTAGATAACTGATGAATGAATGAAGAACAAGTGGTGAACCTGTATGGCTTACCCTGAATAAGACTAGGACAGATGTTTCACTACCGAAATCCCATTAGTTGAAGACTCCGTCTCCAACCCCAACTGCTGTGCGGCACGTTGTGCTGCTATCCAAGAGCTCCCAAAAATAATCATAATCCAAAGTGAAGTCTCCTTTTGCTTTATCCTTTATTTATAATTTTCAACTATGAAAACCCTAATCTTTGACCTAATTAGGTCACTTTATCTTCTAATTTGACGTTGACTTGCATGCATGTGGATGGAGACTTAAAGAGTGCATGCATCATTAAATAATGCTGGGATGACATGCACGAAGGTGGCCTTTGGCCCTAGTGGCCCTTCTTGACCTAATGATGATGCCCTAGATATTCTATGGATGGCATCAGTCCTTAGTTGATCCCCTAGCTGTCAGTAACCGCTTGAACCCACAAGAATCACATAGGTTAGCGGTTTTGGGCCTTAAGGCCTAATTGGAAGGGGACATTACAGTCCTCCCGGCTTGAGATTGCTTGTCCTCAAGCAAATTATAACTGGGATGCTGCAATACCTGTTCACCTTCCCAGGTGGCATCCTCTGGTGGTAGCTCCTTCCATTGAACCAAGTATTCTCTGATTATCCTGTTCTTGAGCTTCCTCTCTCTAGTCTGTATGATCCGTTCGGGAATCAATATCAGCAGTCCCTCAACATCTAAAGGAGGCAATTCGGTGGATGGAGAAATGTATTGCCCAAGGGTCTTCTTTAGATTGGATACATGGAACACATTGTGAATTTTTCTTTCCGGTGGAAGTTCTAGTTCATATGCCACCTCTCCCACTTTCCTGATTATTCTGTATGGTCCATAGAAGCGGGGTTTTAACTTCTCTGCTCCTTTCTTCTTAAGTGAGGACTGTCTGTAAGGCTAGAGCCTTAAGTACACTAAATCCCCTACCTCAAAGCTCCGCTCAATCCTATGTCTGTCGGCATACAACTTCTGTTGATTTTGGGTTGTTTGTAAATTCTCCTTCAATATTTTCAGAATGTCCTGACTGTCCTATATCCAATCCTTAGCCTTAGGAGCCCTACTATCTCCAAATGCCAAATCTGCATAGTCTAAATCCTCATAACCATATAATGCCTTAAAAGGAGTCATCCTAATAGACATGTGATAGGTAGTATTGTAGTAATACTCTTCTAGGTGTAGCCATTTGATCCAGGTTCGTTGCTGCCCTGCTACATAGTTCCTTAAATACCCTTCAATCCACTTGTTGACTATTTATGTTTGCTCGTCACTCTTGGGATGATAACTCGTACTAGTAGCCAATTCAGTCCCCACCAATCTGAACGGCTCCTGCCAGAAGGTACCCGTGAATCTGCTATCTCGATCACTGACAATGGTCTTAGGTAACCCGTGTAACCTGAAGACCTCCCTGAAGAATAAATCAGCTACTTGAGCTACCGAGTAGTCTGATGATATCAAGAAGAAATGTGCAAACTTGGTCAGTCTGTCAACTACTACATATAAACAATCTTGCCCTTGGACCTTGGGCAAGCCTGAAATAAAGTCCATGGAGATGCTCTCCCACTTCTGTTCTAGAATTGGTAGTGGCTAGAGTAACCCTACTGGATGGGTGTTCTCAATATTGTTCTGCTGATAGATGCTACATTCCCGGACATGCTGCATAATCTCCCCCTTGAGGCCCTTCCATGAGAACCTCTCTCTGATCTGCCTGTAGGTCTTTAAGAAACCTTGATGCCCTGATAAAAGAGAATCGTGGGCTGCCTGAATGATATTTTTCCTCAATGTGGATTCTGGAACGAGGTATATCCTGTCTTTGTAATAGATGATATCATCCACAATCCTGTACCCGTCATCCTGAATTTTCCCGTCCAATAATTCGCAAGGGAATTTATTTTTGGAGTATTCCACTAAGAGAAGTGCCCTCCAATCCGTGGATATACTACCGAGAGATAATGGGGCTGGACGCCTGGATAATGCATCAGCTACTACATTAGTCTTACCTTTCACATATTCGATCTCGAAATCATAGGCTTGTACCTTGCTGACCCATTTCTGCTGTCGCTCATTCAGTTCCTTCTGCTCCAGGAAATACTTGAGGCTGTTATGATCGGTTTTGATTTTGAACTTACTTCCCACCAGGTACTGTCTAAATTTTGTGAGAGCATGCAAGATGGCTAGCATTTCCTTTTCATATATGGAGTAATGGCGCTCGTAGTTCTTTAGTTTACGGCTCTCAAAAGCAATAGGGTGATGATTTTGCATCAACACTACTCCTAACCCTTCCCCTGAGGCATCACATTCTACCACAAAAGGTTGTGAGAAGTCTGGTAATGCTAGAACTAGACAAGAACTCATAATAACCTTCATCTCCTCGAAAGTTTTATGTGCTAAGTCTATCCAAGTGAACGCTCCTTTCTTGGTGAGATCTGTGAGGGGTGCTGCAAATTGGGAGAATCCCTTAACGTACCGACGGTAATAAGTGCACAGACCTAGGAACCCTCTCAACTCTGTAACTGTTTTTAGCGCAGGCTAATCTTTGATAGCTTGAATTTTCTCCATGTCAACCTGTACTCCTTCTGCATTGATTACGTGTCCTAAGTACAACATTTCCTTCATGCCAAACTCACACTTGGACATTTTTGCATATAGCGAATGCTCTTCTAAAATACTCAATGTTTCGTCCAGGTGTTTCAGATGTTCTTCCCAGGTTTTGCTGTAAATCAAGATGTCATCAAAGAATACAAGAAAAAACTTACGTAGCTGTGCTCTGAAGGTGTGGTTCATGCATGACTGGAAAGTGGCCGGAGCATTGGTAAGTCCGAAGGGCTTGACCAAAAACTCATAGTGACCATAATGACAGCGAAAAGCTATTTTGGAGATGTCTTGGTCCCTTACCCTGATCTGATGGTACCCCGAGCAAAGATCGGTCTTGAAGAAGTATTGAGCTCCCCGAAGCTCATCCATGAGTTCGTCAATTCTGGGAATTGGATACTTGTTCTTAATGGTATTTTTGTTAAGTGCTTGATAATCGATGCACATTCATAGTGTACCATCCTTCTTCTTGACCAGTACTACTGAGGATGCAAAGGGGCTAGAACTGGGCCGAATATATCCAAGCTCTAGTAATTCTTTGATGGTTTTCTCAATCTCATCCTTATACCTTTTGGGATGCCGGTAAGGAGTGGTGATGACTACTTGTGTTCCCTCCTCTAGCTCAATGATGTGTTCAAAACCTCGGTCTGGTGGTCTACCTGATGGAAGGTCCCGAAAAACCTTTTCTTGTTTCTGTAGCAAGGCTTGAATGTCACTTGGGTGTTGTGTGCTGGTCTCTGGGGGTTTCCTGAAGGTGACCAAACATTCTGCAGCCCATTCTATATCATCCTGTCGGAGCACTGCCTCCATTCTCTATGATGAGACCGGTTTTGGGGGATAAGTGTTCATGCCCCTCAAAACTACCATTTTGCCATCTGGCCCCTGGAACTCGATTTCCATTGCCCTGTAGTCTGTAGTGTATTTCCCTATAGAATAAAGCCACTGAACACCCAATACCACATGAGTATCTGCTACATCCACTACATAAAAAGAGTCTGTCATCTGATAGTTACCTAAGGCAACATTCAGTTTTGGGATCCAGTAGTTGCACTCCATGCTGGAGTTCTCGGCTACTGCTACAGTGAATCCTTCGAACTTCTCGGTCTGAATACCTCTCTTGGCTACCTAAGCGGAGTCAATGAAATTGTGGGTGGCTCCCCCATTAATCAATACTCCTACTCTGTGACCCTGTACTACTCCCCTGACCCTGAGAGTATGGAATCTTGGTACTCCAGATAATGTAGCAATGACTCCCTCTGGTGTATCACCCTGGTGTGAATCCTCTTATGTGGCCTCCTGCTCATCGTCGTCCTCATCACTGTCTGAATACACCTCAATGTAGTGAGCCTTCGCCTTCCCTACACACCTGTGTCCTTGTACCCATGGTTCCTGACAGGTGAAGCATAGCTTCTTCCTTCTCAAGTCTTTCCTAGTGTCCTCATCTAACCAAGTTTTCTTGGGCCCATCCTATTGGAAAGGTTTCCTGTCCTTGTCCCTAACAGGAAAATTGGTTTTCAGTGGGAATTTGTTTTTGGGGACTGAATCCTGAAGATCTCTTACTCTGTTAATGGCATCCTGCAGAGTGATGGGTTTGTAGGCTTTCACCCATCCCCGTAGTGGCTCTGTGAGGGCCTCAGTGAATAACATGGTCAATCTGCTTTCTGACACATCTGTTACCATAATGGCTAGCCTCTAAAAATATGAAATGAAAGCTTCTGCACTACTGGTCTGCTTGAGTTGAGCCAACTCCCTGAAATGTATCTCTGGATCTTTCCTGTCAAACCTCTCTATGAGCTTCTGAGTGAAATCACCGTAGGAATGTATGGTGTTGTGACCCAATGTCACCAATCTGTGGTACCACCATTCGTGAGCTTCTCCGTCTAGGTGAAGCGTATCCAATTTAATGGCGTTTGTCTCTGTCATGGGGTTGAGTTGGAAATAGGTATCCAACTTCTGAACCCATATCCTCGCTGATCCTCCACGAGTCCCATCAAAGTTTGGGATGGTCAACCTGCCCAAGGTCTTCTGCAACTCATAGTTGTGATTGAAAACCTTGTTGAAATTCCTGGGCCTGTTCCTTCTTTTCATGTTGTAAAAATCTGAAAAAGACATGGCAGCATGAAACTCATCCCCTAAGTCTCTATACTCCTGTAGATAAGCCCCAAAAGGCTCGCTAGGTTCTACCTACATGACCGGGCCCCTTACTGTATCTGCCAAGAAGTGAGGCATGGTAGGCCTAATAGAAGGTCTGCTGTATATATGTGGAGTATTCTTAATGTTGGTGTACGCTACCTTTCTACTGCTTCTTGTAGATCCCCGATCTACTGGTGAGGGAGGTGTACAGTTGAGACCTATTTTTGGTTTTGCTGATAATCTATTGATTGCATTGAGGACATCTTTTTTTCCTTTGGCTAAGTCTTGTAATGCAGAGACCAAGCTGCGAAACTCCATTCGATCCTCTTCTTCTCCGGTTCCTTTTCCCCTATCCGAATGTATACCTATTTGTTCCATGTCTGAGTTGGTATCTTCTAGTTGGATATCTTCAAATTATTCTGTGTATCTACTCTTCCTCCTCCTATAGGTTACAAAAGGATCTCCTTCTATATTCATCTACTTTTCATTTCCTAAGCCCATAGCTGGCCAAGAAAACAGCTCTGATACCACTGAAATATCCCAAATCCCGATATTTTCTATTTCTAAGCAAAAAGGCTGATACAACTGGGCATGCAAACTACCATGCAAAAATCCCTATTTTATAGGAAAAATTAGGGTTAGGGTTTGTGAGATAGAATGAACACTTACCACTGATAAGCCGGTGAAACTGCTTCGGATAAAGTATGCAACCCGAGAACTAGATCGGAGATGGGCAGACCTATTCTGCTCACAGTGAACCCCCAGCAGCAAGAACCCCAGTCAGAAAAGGGTAACGCTATCAGTGAAGGAGGTGTCCAATGAAGCTGCCGATTTGCAGGACTGGTATCCTTCCTGTGCCGGAGAGAATTCCTGATACAAGAGTGATTTCTGAGTCCTCTAGGAAGGATAG
Source organism: Pseudotsuga menziesii (assembly GCA_001517045.1). Classification (NCBI taxonomy): domain Eukaryota; kingdom Viridiplantae; phylum Streptophyta; class Pinopsida; order Pinales; family Pinaceae; genus Pseudotsuga; species Pseudotsuga menziesii. The sequence goes on along the minus strand of LPNX010321690.1, from coordinate 161,394 downwards.
CGAATTGCTTCTCAGAGACAGCTGCTCACACCCCTGGAATCCCAAAACTGCTGATAACTGTTCCGGATGAGCACGAATGGATCTGATAATCATCGGCTACCAAAGTATGATGCTTATGATGAGAATGGTGCCTGAGTTTCGAAAGGAAACTAAGATCTGAAGGCCCCACAGCTGATTAGGGATTTTCGGCTGAAAACCCCCCCTTTTACGGCTGCACACATGTCCCTGCAACGATCTATACCATATGCTAGATAACTGATGAATGAATGAAGAACACGTGGTGAACCTGTATGGCTTACCCTGAATAAGACTAGGACAGATGTTTCACTGCCAAAATCCCGTTAGTTGAAGACTCCGTCTCCAACCCCAACTGCTGTGCGGCACGCTGTGCTACTATCCAAGAGCTCCCAAAAATAATCATAATCCAAAGTGAAGTCTCCTTTTGCTTTATCCTTTATTTATAATGTTCAACTGCGAAAACCCTAATCTTTGACCTAATTAGGTCACTTTATCTTCTAATTTGACGTTGACTTGCATGCATGCAGATGGAGACTTAAAGAGTGCATGCATCATTAAATAATGCTGGAATGACATGCACGAAGGTGGCCTTTGGCCCCAGTGGCCCTTCTTGACCTAATGATGATGCCCTAGATCTTCTATGGATGGCATCAGTCCTTAGCTGATCCCCTAGCTGTCAGTAACCGCTCGAACCCATAGGAATCACATAGGTTAGCGGTTTTGGGCCTCAAGGCCTAATTGAAAGGGGACATTACAATACCCTTGGGTTTTTGGTGGAGCCCTTGATGAAACATGAAGATAATGTTGAATCCTTCAACATGTTGAAGTCTTTTCACATAACCTTGAAGTAAGGATGGTCCAAGAAAAAGAAATGGATAAAAAACATCCTTGTTGACAAATGTTGAAGCCCAAAGTTTATAAAGTTCATGTATAAGGAAATAAAACCCCAACTTGTTCAACTGTTTATTTAAAAATATAATACCTTGTTGAAGTCGGCTCTAAACAAATAATTTAAATGAAAAATACAAATAATTTTTTTGGGGAAAGTCGGCTCAAAATTATGGTAGAAAACCAATATAAATACCCTATCAAGTTTCATTTTTATGTGTGAATTTGGTGGAGTTTCTATGAGATTTTTGATACTATTGAACTAAGTTTTTTCGCAGCAGCAGAGGAGTAGTTCGTTTTTTTTATGATGAGGGTTTCCACAATCTTTTTTTTTGCAGCATAACACTTTTTCTCAAGTCTTGATCTTCATCTATCCAACAAATTAGTGAGGAGAATAGCTCATGGACTGTGAAACTCGGGTAGCAACAGAGGTCTAGGAGCATACCCGATGTTTTTGATAGCATCAAGAGAGGATCTGAATCTTGCTCTGAGGGTTTGTTTTTAAGGGTTTCCACAGCCTATTTTTGCAGCCGAAATCACTATGGAAACTTCCAAGCAATAGTCAAGTTCATATTTTGTATCTTTTTAAGGTTTGATCTATGCTAGTTTGATGCCCTAATATTTCCACAGTTGGAGTATAGTTTTGGATAGTAAATGTTTTTTCCTTTTGATGGTTTTTGAATGGTTTTCTAAAATCCCCAAATGAGGTAACAACAACAAAACATTTATTCCTTCTTCATCTTGATGGTTACACCAACACGTCACTATGTGACTTCACCTAGCATGCGGATCAGTCCCAATTGTTGGGCCTTATTCTCTTGAACAGTTTCAGAGAGCATGCACAGACCCATGCTCAGTGACATACCCTATTTTAATGGTGAAGGCAGCGAATTCATGGATTGATCCAAAGGTTGATTGAAGGTTTTGAAATTCTGATTTTTTAGTTTTGATTAAGTCTCATCTCTCATGCATGTATAAAAATGAAGTTCACGTCTTGCTCTGAATCTTGGGCATACAAGACTGAGCTGATTGACAGTGCTAGCAAGTAATGATGCTCTAATATTTCAAGGGAACCACAGGCATGAGATTTTGGGATTTTGAAGTCTTATTTTTTTGGGCAACTGTATGCACCAGTAATCACAGAAATAAAGGAAGCAACAAAGTTGATTGAGGCAGTTGATTTCTAGCTACAGTGTATTAAGGCTTGTCAAAGATGTCATCTACTTGAACTTAGCCATAGTATATGTTTTAAATGGAATATCAAGTCTGATCTTCAAAGGGCATCAAATTTGAAAGTTGTTGGGCATTCTACCTAAGGTATGATTTGACTATTCGAAGGTGAGAGTATAGGTCTATTTTTGCAAATTGCTTGGATTTGAAGGATTGCTTATGGGCCACTTAAAAGAATGTTTTGGCACTTCTTATAAGGGAGTTGAACTTCAAATTGGCTAGTTGTTTGAGGAGTTTGATAACAGTTGATTAATTTTGGGACAATATTTGTACAAGACTTAGAGCATAACTGTATGATTTATCTGGAGAAGTCTTGGATAAGACTTTGTAGTTAACTTGTTTTGGAACAGTTCCTTTAAGAAGATTAAGTAGAGCATGCGATCATTTAAATTGACAGTTAATCTGATATGATAAGTGACAGTTTGACTTTCATATGACAAAGCAAGAAATTGATTGACATGTCAGTGATATTCTTGAGAAGCTATGACATGTTTGTGATAGGCTAATAAGAGACAAGGGACAAGTTGAAGTCTGCTATTGGAGAAATGGCATGCACTACTTGCTAAGGTATGTTTACTATCATGTGAACCCTATGGTGATGATGTACATGATATGATGAGGAGCAACACTTAAGTATACAATGGTTGCATGTTCAGTATACAGTAATTTTGCATACAGTGATAAGAGCATACAATAGTGAAATGATTAAATACAAGTGAAGTGATGCTACCCTATTGTATTATGATGCTTGCTATGATGATGCACTCTTATATCCTATGATGAACACAATGATGGCGATGCATGGTTTCCCTAGAAGATGAATGTATAAACATGATCAGACTTTAATGTTTGACATAACTTATTGGAGAAATGACATGCACTACTTGCTAAGGTAAGTTTACTATGATGTGAACCCTATGGTGATGGTGTACATGATATGATGAGGAGCAACACTTAAGTATACAATGATTGCTTGTTCAGTATACCATAATTTTGCATACAGTGATAAGAGCATACAATAGTGAAATGATTAAATACAAGTGAAGTGATGCTACCCTATTGTAATGCTACCCTATTGTATGATGATGCATGCTATGATGATGCACTCTTATATCCTATGATGAACAAAATGATGGTGATGCATGGTTTCCCTAGAAGATGAATGTATAGACATGATCATACTTTAATGTTTGATAGACCTTATTGATAAAGCATTATCCTTGATGATGTACTGTATGATGATGACTTGACATGGTTAATGAAGAGAAAGTGTTGATAACGAGATTTAGAAAGAAGTGATAAGCAAAAGATTGACTAGTAGTATTGATGAGCAGACTTGGCAGTGTTGATGAGTAGACTTGACCAGAAGTGTTGATAAACAAAGGTTGATGAGCAATACTGGTTGAGCAACAGATTGATGACAATCAAATATTGGCATCAAGCTTGAAAGGGGAATATTGCACTTGAGGATTGGACTCAAAACCTTCTTAGTTGGAGCTAAGAAAACCAGGCTAGGTCCTATTATAAGAGTTGATGCTCTTTTAATCAGTTTGTGTTTATTGTAATCGAGAAGATTGTAGTCTTCCATTACCATAAATAAAGATCAAAATTGCATATATTCTTATCTCTTTTCATGTGATGTTGTGCTTATGACTCATGATGATATTGATTATGCAATTGATTACATAATGACTCATATGCTTTGATTGACTTAAAGAAGGTTAAAAGTTTAAAATTTATCACACTAATTTGCACCCCCCTCTTAGTGTGGTCATTGTGTCCAACAACCTTCTGGTTGAGACATGAAGACATTTTATTTCAAGTCTATATTCAAGAATGTTGGTTTTACATCCATCTATTGGAATTTCCACCCATTTTGTGCAGCCAAGGAGAGAAAGGCGCGAATGGTAGCACATTTTGTTGTGGGAGAGAATATCTCTTCATAGTCAATTCCTTCTTTCTTTACATAGCCTTTTTCCACAAGCCTCACTTTATGATTTTCAAGTTAGCCATCTGATATGTATTTGTTCTCGTATACCCACTTGCAGGAAATTGGTTTGGTTTCAACTAGACAGTCAACCAACTTCTAGGTTCCATTATTCATGAGTGTATCATACTCATTTTGCATGGCTTCTTTACAGTCATCACATGAAGCATCTTCTTTAAAGGAATTTGGTTCAAAGTTAGAAGATAAGTTCAATTCACAATCAAATGAGACATCCATGTCATCAACTAAGTTATATGCTTCTCCTCCATCTTCTTGTCTAGTTGAAATTATCATTCCCATATTTCCAACTTCATCTGGTTGGACACTTTCAAGTGTCTTAGTGGCCCGTCTTGGAATCTTCCTTGATGGACTATGTTGATCGGCTAGTTTTGCTTCATTCTCTTCAAGATTTAATCTTCCAATCCTCTCAATTACATCATCCTGTTGAATCTCTTGTTCATGTGAAGTGTCTAAAACTTTTTATTCATGAGTTTCTTCATGAATGGGTGTTAGTGCTTCAAAGAAAATTCGAGAGCTTGATCCTGATCCAAGATTGAGATCCCCCCTTCAAGATGTGGAATTTCATTATCAACTTCATGATATGCATTTAGATGGGAAAAAATCTCTAGACAATCAAGTTGTATTTTAATAGACACGTCATTTTTATTAATTTCAAGAAAAATGACATCTCTAGAAATAACAAATTTATCGTTTACCTCATCATAAAAATGGTATTCCTTGAAGGTGTTTGAGTACCCTAAGAAAATGCACTTTTGAATTCTAGCACCAAGCTTGTTTCTTTGCTCCTTTGGTGTCAATGCATTGCAGGTGGAACCAAAAACCCTAAGATGCCTCACCAAATGAAGGTGGCCATACCACATTTCATGTGGAGTCTTGTCTTTAAGAGCATGAGATGGAATTATTTTTCATAAATAGGCTGCACATAATCCTGCATCACCCCAAAACATCAGTTTTACATCCTTGAAAAAAATTATTGAGCGTACCATATTCATTATGGATTTGTTCATTAATTCGTCCACACTGTTTTGCTGAAGATTATAAGGAACTGAAGTATGATGTGAATTACCATGTTGACAAAGATAGTGTTAAAAATCATTACAAGTGTATTCTTTTCCATTATCAGTACGAAGTGTGCTAGCATGAGATTGTGCTTGATTTTCTATCCATGCATGAAAATATTTGAATGTTTGAAACGCTTAAGATTTTATCTTTAACAAATATACCCAACACATTCTAGTGTAATCATAAACAAATGTCACAAGGTATCTATTACCATTGGCAGAAGGAATAGGAATGGGGCCACATAAGTAAGAGTGAACAAGTTCTAACTTTCTACATGCTTTGAATTTTGACTCTGGGAATGGTTGCTTACTATGTTTTCCTAGTATGCATGCATTACATTTGTTTTTATGCTTAGGAATGGTGGAAAAAACAAATACACCATTATTTCTTAACAAGCGAATACTATTATAATTCAAGTGGACAAATCTAGAATGCCATAGCAAATTAAATGGCATATTACCTTCTCCATGTTGAGAGAGGTAGGAAAAGTTTCAAATTCTTACAGATGAGCCTTTCAGCTTCAACAAATTTTTATGTTCATATCCAGTCATGATGAATTGGTTGTGAAGGGACTTTCTTATTTCTATGATTCCATCGAACATCTGGATGGAGTGGTCTTGTTGTCGAATTTGCACTAAGGATGGTAGGCTTCTTTGCAACTCTAGAACATAGAGAACATTTTTCAATACAAAGTCAGGGAATCCAGGAAACTTGAGTATGATGGAACCAATTCCCTTTTGTTTGAGGCTAGATTTATCTGCAAAGTACACTATGTCATCGTTAATGTCATTTAGTTCAACAAAACAATATTTTCTAAAAGTCATGTGAGATGTTGCTCCAGTATCAAGCATCCAACATTCTTTGTAAGATGAAAAGGATGTTATGTCATTTACTCCAAGATTATAGTGTGCAACAATATAATGAGAAGAATCACGTGCTTTACTAGCCTCTTGGATTTTATTTTTGTCTTCATTGTTTTGGTTATGTCTTCCTTTGATGGAGTCCCATGAAGTCCAACACTGTTATGCTTCAAGTCGAATCTTTCCATAGTGCTTGCACATCAAATTTGATCTTTTGCTTGAATTGCTTATGCCTCCTCTACCTATGCAATTTCTCCGGCATCCTCTTTTGCTACTATCTCCCTTGGAATAGTCCTTGGAATGGTTCTTTGTTTTCTAAGCAAGGTAAAGAGTCTCTCTTGTATGCTCACTAGTATTCTTTCGAAAGGATTTCTCTTTGTCTACCTCTACCAATGTGTTAAACATGAGATCTTTGAATTTATCAGTGGCTTGAAGTGGCTTGAAGTGATTCAAAATAGTTTGAATGTGTTTGATAAAGAGATTTGACAAATGCTACAAGTGGAAGGTTTGGTTTCATACCAAAGGCTTGAATCTTGTGCATGATTACTCTGATCTCATATGCAACCAACATGGGGTCATTATACTTAACCTCTAAGCTAAATAGTTTCAACATTAGTTGAATCACCTCCATTTCATAATGCGAGTCATATAAATCCTTGAGAGTTTTTAAAGCTTCAAAACAAGATTTCACAGGCTAATGCTTTTTTGTCTTTGGTCTTCCATATAGCCAGTCCTTTTTCTGATGTTGGAGGCCTTGGACTCGATGTGATGATTATGCCAGCATATGTCCATCCCACAAATCATTATAGATGCATGTAGATTTGATTTTTCTAAACCACTCAGAATAGTTATCCTTGCCAATAGGGACTGTTCCAAGAATGGATGCCAATGAATGCATCTTTACTTGCTAATACAATGTGTTTTGAAAGCAGATGAAAGGAGTAGGTCTAAGTCTCTGCTACTTTTTACAATACAGAATTTACAAATGCACTAGCTAGAATCAATGTCTTAATGAGCTCTATTCACTATGCATAGTGATATGTTCTTGCCATAGTATTTACATCAAGTAATTTTGCAGCAGTGTAAATTATATGGTATTGCTCATATTTCACAATGACAGTACACAATTTTGCAGCACTACAAGCTTTAAAAAGTACACATCAAAAGCACCGAGCTTCACTTACACATTGAATTCACTGAATTCACATGTAAGAGGTTGCAGTCTCAAACTTTACTTAGCAGTGAGAGAGAGTCACAACACTGCACAATTCTTACAAGCTATTCACAAGTTTGAAAAATTGGATTCCTCACACTTATCTTTGGACAAAAAATCTCAGTTTTCTAGGAGGTCGCAACCGTCTTCACGCGGAATGCCATTGTGAGGTTGCACGTTGCTCGATTCACATCAACATATCTACATTTGTTATTCTCTCTCACAAATCTTGAAGATCTACAATTTTATCGTACAATGTAGTCTGGTCGTACAATGTACATAAAATAAAATGCAGTTCTCGTTGGAAGAGATTACCTTGAGATCTCAAGGTGCAAAGTAGCACAACAATACAAAACTTCTTAAATCTGTGCTTTCTTGGACAATTTCATAAAACAACCATTTCCATTCATCTCCACATAAAATCTCATTCGAATGGAGATCCTCATCAAAATTAGAAGATCAATCCAATTAAAACTCAATTTTTTCTTCAATTTAAATAATTTTCAGGCCATTTTGAACTAAACCCAACATTGTTTTTGAGTAAAAAATTATATTATGATGATGATGATGGTTAACGTCCCATGAGACCAAATTTGGGTTTATCGGCCCTAGCTTCCAGAGCTCACTATACTTTTGACAAGTTAAAATGCTAGGAAGATCAGTATTGCAACAAAGATTATGAAACTGAGATCTAATGTGGATACTCTAAGAGGAAGTGATTTTCATCCTCAATGTTCATATTCTCACAGAGATGGTATATCCTTTTTACACATGGTGTTTTAGGAACTGCCCAACTACCTGTCTCACTATGGAGCTCGTGAGAATTTGTTCTTATCTTGGCTATATTAGTTTTTTTCATTTAACTAGCCTTTTGATCTTTAGAGTAAGGTTGATGACCTCCTTATAATATCTTAGTTTTCTTTTAGCCTCTAAATCTATCTCACACCACATTTTCTCTTTGAAAAGTAACAATATTTTTAATGTTATTAATATTTTGCAGTACAACAGTTTCATAGATCTGCTCTGGTATCTTTATACCAACCTAGCTCGAGTCTTAGGAGGTTTTGACTGGAATTTAAAGCTAGCTTAAAAAGTCTATGATGTCACATGTTATTGATTTTGTGCTTGTATAAAAAGAGCCTAGTCATCAACCAGACTCTTACTCTAAATAAGAGAAAAACCCATGTTGTATATTATGCGTATAAACTTTGACCACGTACCACTGAATGTGTATCCTCTAAGTATAGCCTTGGGTTCCTTGGATTCCTTAGATGACGGTGCTACCATGCATAGTATAATGCAAATAGGTCCAAGAAAGGATCAGCATTCTAATAGCAGTTCTTCACCTTCAACACCGGTCACCATTTGCAGCACATCTCACACTCCAGGTCATCGCAGCCCACATGAGCTTGCACCAGTCGCAGATGGGAGCAGGGAATGGCACACTGCTCTCCAAGGCAGATCGGAGCCTTCCAAGCTTTTAACTTTGGCTTAGGTTGCAACTTCAACGCATTTCCCATGGTCCTTAGGATGAAAGAGAGTCTGAAACAACTTCTTGCAATCTTCAATCACTAGCAATCATTGTTACGCAGCAGCAATGTAGAGGTCCCAGTTCCTTCAAGAGAAGATAACGCAGCAACTGAAGGTCGCTGCTAACTCAGGAAACGTGGGTAGTCCACGGACAGAGAAACACTCACTATCTGCGCAGGGGGCAGAGGGCAGGCAACACAAATGTGCCAGCAGTCTGGCAGACAGGAGGGCGTAGAACGGGACTGAGAGAAGGCGGGAGTTATGGTAGTATGCCAGTTCTCTGATACCGCTATCAGGTAGAATAAATACCGGATTGATTTTATGAATTTTTTCTTTGGAAAGAAAAAATACCGGATTGATTTATTGAGGGCATAAAGCCATTTATTTATACATTATTCAACGGCGGTTGGAATCCAGCTTCTAACGTCTCCTTGAAAATAAGTTTCCACAAACTTCAAGTGGAAGGAAAATACATGTGTTCTGTGTATTAAAATCCCAATTAATGATGGGAGAAAAGTGTAATCTAGAGTAAGAAAAGGAAATTAAGTTGGAAGAAAAGTGTAATCTAAATTAAAAAAAGGAAATTAAGTTTGGATTCCCATTTACATTAATAATTTTATATTTTATTTTCATTAACCAAACATTTTACTTTCATTTGGAGTAACCGTGAAGAGAAAAGTGTAATGTAGAGTAATAAAAAGAAATTAAGTGGGATTCCAAATCCTAAACCTATATAAATATCATTTGGAGTAAGCGTGACTAGAGAAGAATGAAAAGCAAAAACCTATATAAATATCATTTGGAGTAAGCGTGAAGAGAGAAGAATGAAAAGCAAAGTTATGATGGAGGATAGTGAGATTCTCTTTTGCTTTGAAACTTATGGTGATCAAACGATTCGGAAGTTAAGGGGGAACTTAGACAAAAGAGAAACATGGACAAGGTTGTTAGCTTATATTAACATTCAATTTTTTCTTAAGATTTTAGATTTAACTTGTTTAGAATTTCTTGAAATTTGTTGTTAGAAGAGTTGAGAAAGTATGTTGTGGATGAATTTGCATCTATTTGGAGAGTTTATAGAGAAGCCATTAATGAAAATCTACTAGCAAATGCTTCTCCAAATGGTAAGTTTGTGGAAATTAAGTAATCTTGTGGAAATTAGAGATTGATCTTGGGAGAATTGTTGATTAATGTTTTTAAGTATTTTACAATGGAATTCACAGAACCATTGGGAGATGCGAGATTTTCTTTGGAATATTTCTAAGTTGTAAAAAACAAACAATAAAATTGTACATAAGCTCGACTCCTTGATTTGGGCATATAACAAAGAAGGAGGGATTTACATGGAAAAACTTGTTAATTTTTCTATCTCAGATGACCCAATATAAATCAAGTGGTGGCGGTGGAAATTGTGGCATATTTGAGCTCCTCCGAAATGTAATATTTTCATGTGGTTCGTTCTCCAAAACAAGGTACTTACGTGGTTTGCTATATGCAAAAATGCCAGCCTTCTGGCCAAAGATTTTGTATTCTCTATAGGAGGAGAAGCAATTAGGTATCTGCACATTTATTTCTCACCTATGATTTCTCTTGTCGGGTTTGGATTGTAATGTCCTCATCTGATTAGACATTGAGGACCAAAACCGCTAACCTATGTGATTCCTATGGGTTCGAGCGGTTACTAACAGTTAGGGAATCAACTAAAGACTGATGTCATCTATAGAAAATCTAGGGCATCAATATGTTTTCACCATTAGGTCAAAGAGGGCCACCAGGGCCAAAGGACACCGTCATGCATGACATCTAAGCATTATTTAATTATGCATGCACCCATTTAAGTCTCCATGCACATGCATGCAAGTCAACTACAAATTAGAAATTCAAGAGACCTAATTAGGTCAAAAGTTAGGGTTTTCACAGTTGAAAGTTATAAAAGGAAGATAAAATGAAAGGAGACTTTACTTTTGATGATTATTGATTTTGGAGCTCTTGAGTAGCAGCACAGCGTGCGGCTACAACAATTGGGGTTGGAGACGACGTCTTCAACTAACGGGGTTTTGGCAGTGAGATATCTGCCCTAGTCTCATCCAGGGTAAGCCATCCAGGTTCACCATCCGCTCTTCAATTTATTCACAGTTATCCAGTATCCATCAAATATTGTTTGCAAGGGCACGTGTGCATCCGTAAGGGATTTTCAGCTGGAAAGCCCAAATCATTTGCTGGGTCTTCAGATCTCAGTTTAACTTCGAAACACAGGCACCATTCTCATCATCAGTAGCATACTCCAGTTACCCTGCCTAGAGATCTCAGAAATTCCGCATGTACCAGGTGTTCTCTCTGGCATGGGAATACTATCAATCTTGTAAATTCTCAGCTTCATCTGACACCTCCTTCACTGAAAACGTCACCCTTAGCTGAATTGGGGTTCGTGCTGCTAGGGTATCACTGGAAGCAGAAGATACCAGGTCATCTCCAATTCAACTCTTAATGCATGCATATTCTCAGGAGCATTCCAACCAGCTTATCAGTGGTAAGTGTTCATTCTATCCTACAAACCCTAACCCTAATTTTAGCTATAAAATAGGGAATTTTGCATGGTTGTTTGCATGCGTGGTTGTTTCAGTATATTTGCATAAAATTAGAAAATATCGGTATTTGGGATACTATAGTGGTATCAGAGCTATCTTCTTGGCGATTTGTGGGCTTAAGAAATGAGAAATAGATGAATACAGAAGGAGACCCTTTTGTAACCTATAGGAAAAGAAGGAGTAGATACACAGGTGACGTTGAGGATATCCAACTAGAGGATATCAGCTCAGACATGGAACAAACAGGTATACACTCTGACAAGGGAAAGGGAACAGGAGAAGAGGAGGACAGGATGGAGTTTCGCAACTTAATATTTGCATTGCAAGACTTAGCCAAAGGGAAAAAAGATGTACTCATCATAATCAATAGATTATCTGCAAAAGCAGAAATAGGTAACCACGGTGCACCTCCCTCACCAATGGATCGAGGATCTACAAGCAGCAGTGGAAAGGTTACATACACCAACATACAGAATACACCGCACATATATAGTAGACCTTCCAACAGGCCTACTATACCTCACTTCTTGGCAGATGCAGTAGGTGGTCCAGTCATGTAGGTAGAGCCTAGCGAACCTTTTGGGGCTTATTTGTAGGAATACAGGGACTTAGGGGATGAGTTTGATGCTGCCATGTCTTTTTCAGATTTTTGCAACATGAAGAGTAGGAACAGGCCCAAGAATTTCAACAAGGGATTCAATCACAACTATGAGTTGCAGAAGACCTTGGGCAGGTTGACCATCCCAAACTTTGATGGGACTCGGGAGGTTCGGCGAGGATATGGGTTCAAAAGTTGAATACCTATTTCCAACTCAATCCCATGACAGAGACAGATGCCATTTAATTGGCTACACTCCACCTGGACGGAGAGGCTCACGAGTGGTGGTACCACAGATTGGTGACATTGTGTCACAACACCATACACTCCTACGGTGAGTTCACTCAGAAGCTCATGGAGTGGTTTGACAGGAAGGATCCAGAGATACATTTCAGGGAGTTGGCTCAACTCAGATAGACAGGTAGTGTAGAAGCCTTCATCTCATAATTCCAAAGGATAGCAGTCATGGTAACAGATGTGTCAGATAGCAGGTTGACTATGTTATTCACTGAGGCCCTAACCCCCCACTCTGCAGGATGCCATTAGCAAAGCCAGAGATCTACAGGATTTAGTCCCAAATAACAGGTTCCTACTCAAAACCAACTTTCCTGTTAGGGACAAGGACAAGAAACCTTTCCAGCAGGATGCTCCCAAGAAAACATGGTTAGACGAGGACACTAGAAAAGACTTGAGGAGGAAGAAACTATGTTTCACTTGTCATGAACCATGGGTGCCAAGACATAGGTGTGCAGGGAAGGTGAAGGCTCACTACATCGAAGTGTATTTGGATAGTGATGAGGAGGACTATGAGCAGGAAGCCACAGAAGAACTACGAGCAACTGAGGAAGAATCACTCTAGGGTGATACACCAGAGGGAGTCATTGCTACATTATCTGGAGTACCCAGATTCCATACTCTCAGGGTTAGAGGAGTAGTACATGGTCACAGAGTAGGACTATTGATTGATGGGGGGGCAACCCACAATTTCATTAACTCTGCTTGGGTAGCCAAGAGAGATATTCAGACTGAGAAGTTCGAAGGATTCACTGTACCAGTAGTAGGGAACTCCAGCATGGAGTGCAACTACTGGATTCCAAAATTGAATGTCACATTAGGTAACTATCAGATGACAAATTCATTCTATGTAGTAGATGTATCAGATATTCATGTAATATTGGGTGCTCAGTGGCTTTATTCAATAGGGAAATACACTACAAACTACTGGGTAATGGAAATGGAATTCCAAGGGCCAAATGGAAAACATGTAGTTTTGAGGGGCATGAACACTTATCCCCCAAAACCGGTCTCGTCACAGAGAATGGAGGCAGTATTCAGACATGATGATATAGAATGGGATGCAGAATGTTTTGTCACCTTTAGGAAACCCCCAGAAACCAACACACAACACCCAAGTGACATTCAAGCCTTGTTACAGAAGCACGAAAAGGTATTTTAGGACCTCCCATTAGGTAGACCACCAGACCGAGGATTTGAACACATTATTGAGCTAGAGGAGGGGACACAGGCAGTCATCACCACTCCTTATCAGCATCCCAAAAGATACAAGGATGAGATCGAGAAAATGATCAAAGAATTGCCGGAGCTTGGATACATTCGGCCGAGTTCTATCCCCTTCGCATCTTCAGTAGTCTTGGTCAAGAAGAAGGATGGTACACTATGAATGTGCATCAACTATCGAGCACTCAACAAAAATACCATTAAGAATAGGTATCCGATCCCTAGATTTTATGAACTCATGGACAAACTATGGGGTGCCAAATACTTTTCCAAGATTGATCTTCGCTCGGGGTAACATCAGATCCGAGTAAGGGACTAAGACATCTCCAAAATAGCTTTTCATTTTCACTATGGTCACTATGAGTTTTTGGTCATGCCTTTTGGACTTACCAATGCTCTAGCCACTTTTCAGTCGTGCATGAACCATACCTTCAAAGTTTAGCTAGGTAAGTTTTTTCTAGTATTCTTTGATGACATCCTGATTTACAACAAAACATGGGAGGAGCATCTGAAACACCTGGACAAAGTACTGAGCATTCTAGAAGAACACTCATTTTATGCAAAAAAAGTCCAAGTGTGAATTTTGCATGAAGGAAATGTTGTACCTAGGGCACATAATCAATGAAAAAGGAGTACAGGTTGACATGGAGAAAATCCGAGCTATCAGAGATTGGCCTACGCCAAAAATAGTCATAGAATTGAGAGGTTTCTTAGGTCTGTGCACTTATTACCGAAGGTATGTTAAAGGATTCTCCCAATTTGTAGCACTCCTCACAGATCTCACAAAGAAGGGAGCATTCACCTGGATAGAACTAGCACATAAAACTTTCAAGGAGATGCAATTCATTATGAGTTCTTGTCTAGTTTTAGCATTACCGGACTTCTCATAACCATTTGTAGTAGAATGTGATGCCTCAGGGGAAGGGCGATGAGCAACATTGATGCAAAATCATCACCCTATTGCATTTGAGAGCCATAAACTGAAGAACTACGAGCACCACTACTCCATATATGACAAAGAAATACTAGCCATCTTACATGCTCTCACAAAGTTCAGACAGTACCTGGTGGGCAGTAAGTTCAAAATCAATACTTATCATAATAGCCTCAAGTATTTCTTGGAGCAGAAGGAACTGAATGAGCACCAATAGAAATGGGTCAGCAAAGTACAAGCCTACGATTTCAAGATCGAATATGTAAAAGGTAAGAATAATGTAGTAGCTAATGCATTATCCAGGAAACTTGCCTCACTATCTCTCATGAGGATATCCATAGATTGCAAGGCACTTCTCTTAGTAGAATACTCCAAAAATAAATCCGCTTATGAATTATTGGATGGACAAATTCAGGATGACAGGTACAGGATTGTCGATGACATCATCTATTACAAGAATAGGATATACCTTGTCCCAAAATCCACTTTGAGGAAAAAGATCATACATGCAACACATGACTTTCCATTATCAGGGCATCAGGGTTTCTTGAAGACCTACAGACAAATCCGAGAGAGGTTCTCATGGAAGGGCCTCAAAGGGGAAGTTATGCAGCACATACAAGAATGTAGCATATGTCAACAGAACAAGATTGAGAACATCCATCCAGCAGGGTTGCTTCAGCCACTACCAATTCCAGGACAAAAGTGGGAAAGTGTCTCCATGGACTTCATTACAGGATTTCCCAAGGCCCAAGGGCGGGATTGTTTATATGTTGTAGTTGATAGATTGACCAAGTTTGCACATTTCTTTTCTATATCATCTGATTACTTTGCAACTCAAGTAGCTGAGTTATTCTTCAGGGAGTCCTTCAAGTTAAATGGGTTATCTAAGACCATTGTCAGTGATCGGGATAGTAGATTCACAGGTGCCTTCTAGCAGGAACTATTCAAATTAGTGGGGACCGAACTGGATACCAGCACGAGTTATCATCCCCAAAGCAATGGACAAACTGAAATTGTCAAAAAGTGGATTGAAGGGTATCTAAGGAACTACGTAACATGGCGGCATCGAACCTGGATTAAATGGCTACACTTAGGGGAGTTCTGCTACAATACTACCTATCACATGTCTATTAGGATGACACCTTTTAAGTCATTATATGGCTACAAGGCCATGGACTATGTAGATTTAGCATTCAGAGACAGTAGGGATCCTAAGGCAAAGGTTTGGATATAAGACAGTCAGGATATTCTTAAAATCTTGAAGGAAAACTTATAGATAGCCCAGAATCAGTAGAAGTTATATGCAGACAAACACAGGGTTGAGCGGAGATTTAAGGTAGGGGATTTGGTATACTTAAGGCTCCAACCTTACAAACAGTCTTCACTTAAGAATAAAGGTTTGGAAAAGTTGAAACCTCACTTCTATGGACCCTACAGAATAATCAGGAAGGTGGGAGAGGTGGCATATGAACTAGAACTACCACAGGAAAGTAAAATTCACAATGTATTCCATGTGTCCAACCTGAAAAATACCCTTGGGAAACACATTACTCCATCAACAGAATTACCTCCTTTAGATGATGAAGGACTAGTGATACTAATTCCTGAATAGATCATACAGACTAGAGAAAGGAAACTCAAGAACATGGTAATTAGGGAATACTTGGTTCAATGGAAAGAACTACTGCTAGAGGATGCCACATGCGAAGGTGAACAGGCATTGCAACATCCCAGTTTGCAGTTGCTTGAGGACAAGCAATCTCAAGCAAGGAGGACTGCAATGTACTCATTTGATTAGGCATTGAGGACCAAAATCGCTAACCTATGTGATTCCTGTGGGTTCGTGCGGTTACTAACAATTAGGGAATCAACTAAAGACTAATTCCATCTACAGAAAATCTAGGGCATCAATATGTTATCACCATTAGGTCAAAGAGGGCCACCGGAGCCAAAGGCCACCGTCATGCATGACATCTAAGCAATATTTTATTATGCATGGACCCATTTAAGTCTCCATGTGCATGCATGCAATTCAACTGCAAATTAGAAATTAAAGTGACCTAATTAGGTCAAAAGTTAGGGTTTTCACAGTTGAAAGTTATAAAAGGAAGATAAAGTGAAAGGAGACTTTACTTTTGATGATTATTGATTTTGGAGCTCTTGAGTAGCAGCATAGCATGTGGCCACAGCAGTTGAGTTTGGAGATGACGTCTTCAACTAACGGGGTTTCGGTAGTGAGATGTCTACCCTAGTCTCATCCAGGGTAGGCCATCCAGGTTCACCATTCGCTCTTCAATTTATTCATAGTTATCCAGTATCCATCAGATATTGTTTGCAGGGGCACATGTGCAGCAATAAGGGGTTTTTAGCTGGAAATCCCAAATCATTCGCTGAGTCTTTAGATCTCAGTTTACCTTCGAAACCTAGGCACCATTCTCATCATCAGTAGCATACTCCAGTACCCGATGATTATCAGATCTGGTCTTGCTCATCCTGAGCAGTTATCATCCATTTCAGGATCAGGGGGGGCGTGAGCAGCTGAACCTCCAAAACAATTCGCTAGCCTACCTAGAGACCTCAGAACTTCCACATGTACTAGGCATTCTCTCCGGCATGGGAATACTATCAATCCTGAAAATTCTCAGCTTCATCAGACACCTCCTTCACTGAAAACATCACCCTTAGCTGAATTGGGGTTCGTGCTGCTGGGGTATCACAGAAAGCAGAAGATACCAGGTCATCTCCGATTCAACTCTTGATGCATGTATATTCTCTCAGGAGCATTCCAGCCAGCTTATCAGTGGTAAGTGTTCGTTCTATCCTACAAACCCTAACCCTAATTTTAGCTATAAAATAGGGAATTTTGCATGGCAGTTTGCATGCCTGGCTATTTCAGTATATTTGCATAGAATTAGAAAATATCAGTATTTGGGATACTACATGGATAGATGTGGGGCATTTTTTGGGGAAAAGTAATTTATGATAAACTAGTACAAAGCCCTAATTAAAAGAAAAAAAGGTATTATATAAGTAAAATGAAGGAAACACATTTACACCTCTCCAAGATGGATCCTAAGAAATTATGGAGGCAAATTCTAACTCGCAAAACAAAAGAAGATAATAATATTGTTTTGAAGGATTGAAATTCATATCTTAAACATATTTATGAATCCTTGGATATCAGATATAACATTGAAAACCTTTTTACAATGAAATAATTTTTCTCGTTAGAAGACATAAATTTCGGGGTTAAGCCCCTAGAAAATGGAAAATCCAAATACAATCTTAAAAATTGGAGAGCCTATCCTCATCCTGCACATCCATAAACTCTTCAATCTAGCAGTCAATAAAGGTTTCCCTGCACCTTGGACTCAGAGCCTCATTATTTCTATTTTCAATAGTGGCGATAGAAATAACCCCTTTAATTATTGGACCATTATTATTATCCCTCTCTTATCTAAGTTATATGGTATTGTATTAGAAAAGAAGATCAACATATGGCTAAAAATGGAAGGTAAGAGGGCTAAAGTCCAGGCAGATTTTAGAAGGAATCACCCAACCATGGACCACCTCGTTACACTCAGGATCATTATGGAGGAATGTTGTAATAAAAAAAATGATATTTTCTATTTCTTTGTGGCCTTTAGAAAATCTTTTGATACGATGCCTAAAAATAACATATGGAATAGGTTAGAGGATATTAAGGTTCCTTTTGAGTTCAGAGATGTCATGATAAGGTTATACAAAAAGGTCATTGCCAAATTTAAGAACATTGAGGGGTGGTCAATTGATATAAACTATAATATTGGAGTTAAGCAAGGTTTCCCCCTCTCACCTACCCTTTTCCGATTTTACATCAATAAGTTGGAAGGTTATTTATAAGAAGAAGAATGTGTTAATCTTAGTTGGGATAGTTATCATCCTTCTGGTTTTTGTTGTTGATATTGTTCTTATGGAAAGGTTCCCCTTTGATATTGATAAGCAATTAACAATTATCAAATATTTCTTCTCTAATATGGGTATGATTGTTAACATTGATAAGAAAAAATTTATTATTGTAAAGTCCAAGAAAGACACCTACACTAATTTTATATATGACAATAGAAAATTGTAGGAAGTGACTTCTTGCAAATATCTTAGAATTGATATTCATCACAATCTCAAATGGAACTATAGCATCGAGAAAAGGATTAAAAGAGGGTGGAAAGATTATTTCGGCCTTGAAAACAATTGTAAATCAACCAACCTAGTTATGTGGGATAAAAAGAAGATCCTCTTTGAATCCCTTGTCATTCCCATTATCTTATAAGGTTTTGAAGTATGGGGTTGCAACATTTCTAAGGAATATTGGAGAAAAAATGAGCAAATCGAGAAGCATTTTATACTAAACTTATAACCTCAAAATTAAAAGCAACACGCCTTATCCTACTCTTCTCATAGAAATGGGTATTTCTCCCATCAAGAGCGTGGTTATGACTAGGTGCTTGATGTACAAGCATACGATAAATAACATTGGAAGCAAGAGACTTCCTAAAATTCCTTTAAAATCAAGTCAAAACCAGATAATCCTCAAGTGGGTTTGGTGTAAAGATACCATGGCTTGGTTAAACCATTGGGGCATTGATGAAAATGACACTTTGCAAAATGTCAATAATGTCAAATATATTATTACATCTAAGTCGAAAGAGAAAATGTGGTGCTAAAAAGTTTTAGATGTTAAAATAAATTTAATATACTATAAGGAGGTCATTAACACTAATATGGAAAATTGGAAGTATCTCTCATTATTAACTAGTTCAAATAAGAAAAATAGTATTTCCAACATAAGAATGAACTCTCATGATCTCCATAGAAAAACAAGGCGTTGGTCAATTCCTAAAACACCATGGGAAGAAAGGATTTTTCATCTTTGTGTGTTTATGAGAGTTAAAGATGAAAATCACTTTCTATTAGAGTGCCCTACTTACACCCACACTAGATCTCAATTTCATAGTATTTTCTATAATACAAACCTTTCTAACCTCTTACTTGCCAAAACTATAGTGAGCTAGGAAAGCTTCTATCCAAGCCTTTTAAGCATAGGAATAAAAATTTAAAGCAAACAAAATAATTCTGTTATTTCTTCTTCGGGTTTGATAGAACAAAATTGGTCCTAGTGGACAGTAATCATCATCATTTTCATCTTCATCATAAATATATGAAATGCTAGGAAGTGAAGGTTGAGAATCAACACCTAGCAGGTTTACTGCAACCATTTCTAATTCTAGAATGGAAACGGGAAGCCATAACTATGGATTTTATAACTAGATTTCCAATTACTTCAAGAAAGCATGATTCCATCATGGTTGTGATGGATAAATTGTCTAAGGAAACATATTTTATTCCAATTATATCTAATTAAAAGGATAACGGGATAGCTAGAATATTCATGAAAGAAAACTTCAAATTGCATGGGCTACCCAAAACAATAGTATCCAATCATGATACAAAACTTACTTCTAATTTATGGAAAATAATTTTTACAAATTCCAGTACACAATTGAAATTTAGCACTGCAAACTATCATCCACAAATAGATGGACAAATAGAAATAGTAATTCATGTGATTGAAGAGATGCTTCACATGTATGTGATGGAAAAACCATCAAAGTGAGAACTTATTATCTACACTTGGTAGAGTTTTCATATAATAATGGGCAACAAGCATCATTGGGAATCAGTCCAGTTAAAGATTTTTATGGAAGAAGATGCAAAACACTAGTGAGTTGGGATAATCCAATGAACACATATGTTCTTGGAAAAAAATACTTAAGGAAATGGAACATTAGGTTGTAAAGATAAGGTAGAATTTAAAGGAAACCCAAGATATACAAGAGATTTATGTAGACAAGATTTGAGTACATAGGGAATTCAATGTGGGGGGTCAGTTTTACCTTTGAGTGAGGCCAAGGAAAATTTCCTTGAATCTTGGAAGTTGTTCCAAGGTATCACCAGTATATTGTGGTGCCATTTAAAGTGCTTTAGAAGATAGGGCCAATTGCATATAGAATTGTATTACATTATAACACTAGAGATCATAATGTTTTTCATGTTTCTTTTCTTAAGAAATATGTACATGATCCTAACCATGTGATATATTGGAATGTAATCTAGGTGTTAGATAAGTGGTGTCGATTTCAAGATTAGTCATTGAGGGCTAATGAGTAGTGTGAAATATAGTGGATGACAAATTCAACTTTAAAGTGAGCTCTAGTGGACAATGAAGAACATGACAATATGAGACTTGGATAATTGTTGGATGAATGAATGCCAACTTGAACATTGGTTCATTGCATTGGTTTATTGATGAGATTTTGACGAAGAGCATTGGGATTGTAGAAAAAATTGAAACCATGAAGAACAAGATGATATTTAAATCCTAAGTGTTAATAATATATGATGGGTCATGACAGGTGTTCCCAAGACCCCACGAAAACCCTATACAACTTAGGATCACTGGTTGAAAATATTGCACACTCTTTTTCATAAATTGAGCGTATGGATTTTGTGTGACCAAGGATCGATATGAATTTCCACTCCTCGTAATGTTCCTAGATGTTTTCACAAAGGTGTTGGTTTCGGGTCAAAGTTTGTTCCAACGCTCATTATATGTGAGTTGGGCAAGAAATATTTAGTCCAAATTGGTCCACTCATGTGCAGATCACCCATGAAACAAGTCATCCTTCCCTCTATTGTTCTTGATCCCTCATTTTGTGGCTTTGACCTCCAAATGGACAAATTTCTAAGTCCACTTAAAGCGCAATGATCATGTATAAATAAGAACAATGACTTGTTAAACAATGTGCATGATTATCTTGGGTTTCTTTCTTCTCCAAGATCACAAGTTATCCAATGGCAATGAACTAGGAAAGATGAAGATATGAAGAGAAGTGAAGGAGAAGACTCAAGTGTGAAGTAGTAGGGATAAAAAAAAGGGGCATGAAAGCTGTAGACCAAGAATGATCAAGGAACCGTACTAGTCTTGTGTAAGTACATTTTTTATACTTCTTGTAATATTTTGATAAACCATATTTGGACTTGGTTTTAGGATCAGATCTAGACTTTCTTGAGAATTATTAAACTAGTTGTGGATTTTTTAAAGGCCCAAGAAATTCATTTCTAGGACTATACATGAAATGAGCATATACACAGTCATGGCGACTAATATGGAGAGTCATTTTAAAGGCGTATTTGAGAATCCAAAGCATTGAGCAAGAATTCATTGCAAGTTAGGAACTAATCCTAAGGGTTGTTTGAGGACTTGAAATATGCAATTATTGATTGTACAAGTATTGTTGATAGGACCAAGATTGGGATTGTATATAATATGCTAAGAGGATGAACCATTATATTATCATTTGATGGATTATTTGATGAACTATTATAATCAAATGAATAAGTGTTTTGAAGAGTACCCTTGACTATCAAAAGGGATGCAAAAGTATTATATTTGCTCAATATTGTTGATATACATGATGAGATAAGTTGTAAAGTTTTTTGGCACGAGTGTCAAGGGATGCACTGGACCTTTGAAGAGGAATATTGGAGCAAACTTGAAGATCCTAGAACTAAATATCAAAATAGAGAACATGGATAATTTTAGGGGCAAATTTTATCCCAGTGGGTTATTTTTCCATGTTTTTCTCCCAAAAAAGATTCACCATTTTGCATTTTTTGAAGCCCTGTTTCGCCCAATTTTGATCGGGTAAAACTTTTTCACCCTAAAAATAGACAAATTATTATATAAACGATATAAAATACTTGGAAATTAAAATATTTTTTAAAAATATCGCCGATCGTTTTATAGTTGCCATTTTAAGAATTGGTAATATTCGCCAACATTTATACACTTTTAAATAAGTATGGTTCCTTAAAATCATCCCTGATAGAGAATATTCTTTGAAGTAAGAATAGGTCATGAGTAGCCTTGAATAAAACATTAGAGAAAATATTGTGGAAGGTTAGTGTTTTGTTGAGATAGGTTTGTGAGACAGCATTGAACAAAGGTTGATTCAAACTTAAGGTTCATTTTAAATTAGAGGTTAAAGAAGAAAAGTTGGATCTTGTAACAATGAAGGGTGGTTGGGTGGTGCAAGGAGTTTGAGTTGGAGTTCAAAGAGGATCGTATTCCTCATCTTTGCATAGGTTGAATCCTGTGTATCAGGGGGTTTCATCCTCCTTCTAGTTGGAGCTTCCTTTCAGTTGGTACTGATAAAAATTAGGGGGTTGAATCCCCATTCTAGTTGGAGTTGGAGAATCTTGGAGATTGGTGTCTCCCCATATTTTCTTATAAAAGATTATGGTTTTTATCAATATGATCTATTGATTTTTCCATATACATCTTGTGAACATTCTTATGATTGTATATCTCATACGTGGTTAATGTTGAGGATATAACTATGTATGTTTTATGAAGTAAAAAGTATGAATTGTGCTAGATATTAATTCACCCCCCCTCTTAGTATATTTTTGTGTTCAACATTTTCTATCATAGTGGGTCCTTCATACAAGTTTCACCAACTTGAAGGTGATCATTGAGAACACACATGGTTACTCAAGAAGGATTTCCATTAGGAAAAGCGCCTCTCTTTGATGGAACAAACTATTCCTTTTGGAGTAAAAGGATGAAGGATTACTTGATGGATTTGGGTTTTGATGTTTGGAAAAGTGTAATAAATGGGTACAAAGAAGTATTTAATCCTCCAGTTGATCAAGCTAGAAAGAAGTCCATTGAGCATAATGCTAAATCTATGAATTCCATTTTGAATAGGATAGAAAAAGTAGAGTTTATTAAGGTCATGCATTGTGAGTTAGATAAGGACACATGGTACAAGATTATAAATATATACCAAGGATATGACAAGATATAGAAAACAAAGGTTAGAACCTATAGAATTCAGTTTAAAAGTCTAAAAATGATGAAGGAAGAAACTATAGCTACCTACTTCCAAAGAATTGATTAAGTGGTCAACACAATTGAAGGACTTGGTGAAGAAGTGGATGAACAAATATTTGTTCAAATGGTAGTAAGGACTTATCCAATGAGATTCAATCCAAAGGTATTAGCTATAGAGGAAATGAAAAATTTGTACAAAGTCACAATGGATGAACTAAATGGAATTCTTGTATCCTATGAGATGAGAATTGAAAACCCAAATCCAAAAGAGGTTTCCTTAAAAGCATCAAAGAAGCAAAACAAGAGCAAGATGAATTATTCCCCTTCCTCCTCCTCTAATTTAAGTGAAAATTTTTATTAAGAGTGTTAGAATTTTATAATCCAATGATGGTTATATTAGATCTTCAAATAATTTGGATTATATCAATAACCATATGCAATAGGATCATTGAAAGAAAGACAAGCACAACAAAACAAAAGTACACAAATATGTCTCCTTTAGGAAACCCTACAAGGGAAGAAAACCCAACAAACTTCTCCATTATAGATTTGTCAGTAAGTACAATGTATTCTAGTACAGTCCAAGAGCTAAAGGCTCTTTCACACAAATATCCTGAGAATAAGATAAGATAGAAACCCAAATAATAAGATGTCTTCACAATGCATCTACTCTTCCTCCTCTAGAAAACTCGTTCTTCTTCTCTCTCTAGTGAATATGCTTGAGTGCTTGATGTGTCCAAATGAGAGGTGCACCCTTTCTATTTATGCTTGTTTTCCTAGTGACTTTTCCATATGGGGCCAACTTGTCAACTTCGCTGGGCATATTTCTCTATGGTACAATACAATATGCTCTTTGTGTATTCTTTCAGGCCAACTCAACTAATATGGATTACATTGATTCTTTTAATGTTATTTACATGATTAATTACAATAATAATATTCTATGAAGGAGATACAATAATAATACCTCAAGAATACATGAATAATATCTTCTAAATATACAGAATCTTCAATACTCGAGTCTTAATAAGGAACGTATTATTTTAACACAATCATCATCATCACTGTTGTTGTAACTCTGTACTCAGACCATTGAATTATAGCATCTTTTTAATCTATACATCACTATAATTTCTATGCAATCAAGACATCAAGTGGGAGTAACCTAGGAGCACATATTATGTCGCTAAGGTGACCACCTACATTATCACACTATGTGTCCAGATCATCTTATGAGTGGAACCTAGAATCACAAATTACGTCACCAAAGTGACTACCTGCTATCACAACATATCATGTGGAGAAAACCCTAGGAGCACAAATTATGTCACTATGTGACTACCTATGTCTTCACACATGTGTATATTCCCTCCATAGCACCAGAAGTCAGGAGAATCAATTACGTCGCTAATGTGACTAGCTATTGCATCCTCACGAGTGTATTCTGGTGTTGATGTATTTGTAACTTCAGAATATATTCATCCGTATATCTTATGTATTGTACCCTAATGTTTATTCCGGGAAGTGTCTATAATGTATTTGAGTCATGTCATGCCCCGATGTTCCTATCAGGAGATTCAATAATGTAAACAAGTCATGTCAAGTCATTGTAAGTAACCCTCCTATTGATCAAGGGTTAAAGTCCCTACAGTTGTGGGGTCCTAGGGTTATTAGACTCTCCTAGAGAAGTTGGCCCTAGTGAGTTATTGTCAAGTCAGGAATTAGTATAAATAGAAAGTGAGCCTCTCTATTTATCACACATTCACTCACACTCAGTTGTAGTGCATAACTAAGAGAGAAGAAGTTGCTAGGACAAGAGAGAGAGAGACTACTGCTATCGGGAGATCATCTTACTGTTTTTGGGGTTTTGCTTTTGGTGCTGATTCTATCTCTGAGGAAGTTGCAGGGTTTTCTCCTTTATGGTTTCCCCGAGGAAAAACATTGTGTTCATTGTCTCTTATGTTTGATTGTTGTTCTTATTATTCTCTTAGTTAAAGATCCTAATATAATACTAGCTTAAATGATAAAAATATAACATGGTATCAAAGCTAACTTGAGAAGAAGACACCATGCAGCTGCGGAAACTAGGGCTTCCTATTTTTTGGATCTCTCTCCACATATTTTCAGAAAAAGAAGGTTGGACCAACTCTCCTCTCTAGGGTGCATCTTTTTGTCAAAGAAGAATCTAATTCTGAGCATTTTCAGTTTTTGACCCGACACTACTGCCAAAAATTAGGGCTTTCCACAGAAGTGGAATTTTTGAGTGAGCCCGGGCCTGGATTGATCTCCTCCTAAAAATAAAAGTTTAGAGATCAAGATCAAAGTTTTTGGTTGGACAGAACTTCGGGAAAGACAAACCCTAATCTACTCCTAAACCAGCTCTGCATAAATTCAGCTCCAGATCCATATCCAACATCTTAACCTGGTAAGATCTAAATATTTTGTATTTCCATTTGAGGTTCTCATTTAAGATGTCTCATCATACAAAGCTTGATGAAAAAGATTGAGGGAGTTGATAACTTCTAAGCCTAGAAGTATAGGATCTCCATAGTCCTAGAAGAAAATGAGTTGGACCCCTACATCAATGAGGAGGTTCTAGCTCCAGAGGGAGATGAGGCTAAGGCCTTACACAAAAATAAGTTGGTCATGGATAAAAGGATTATTGCTGATTCAATCAAGGATCACCTCATACCATAGGTGTCCTCCCTAAAGACATCTAAAGCTATGTTTGATGCCCTGACCAAACTGTTTGAAGGAAAGAAAATAAACCAGAAGATGACTTTGAGGAACAAATTGAAGAATGTGAAGATCCAGAATGCAGAGACCATACAGTCATACTTCACAAGGGTCTCCCAGATCAAAGAACAACTTCAAGCAGTGGATGAAGAAGTGGAGAATGCAGAGATTGTAATGACCACCTTGAATGGTCTCTCTAGATCATGGGACTCCTTTATTCAAGGGATCTGTGCCAGAAAGAAGCTAGTCAAGTTCAACAGACTATGGGAAGAATGCTCTCAAGAAGAAGTTGAGATAGCAGCTCGAGAAGAAAAGATGGGAAGTGAAGATCAAGCTCTCACAATACACTCCAAGAAAAGAAGTTATCATCATCCCAAACGTAAGCACTTCCATAAAAGTAACACTAGAAAATATTTGTCTAGAATTAGATGTTATACATGTGACGAGAAAGGATATTATGCTAGAGAATGTCCTAGAAACAAAAATATCTCTCACAAGAATAAGGGAAACAAGAGAAGACATCATGCTCATGTTACAGAGGATGATGAACATTCCACAAAGAGAATCAGACAAGAAAGTGATGATTCTTCAAGTGATGAAGAATATGTCTTGATTTCCTCTCTCACGGGAAACATTACACATGGAAGCAATGATTGGATTATAGATAGTGGGGATTCCAAACATATGACATGATTCAAAGAGTCCTTTGTGAAACTATCAGAACATGAATCACCCCACAAGGTGAAACTTGGAGATGAATACCAATATCCAATAAAAGGTAGTGGGGAATCCTCCTATAAGCTAGAATCTAGAAAGTCTTTGATGATGAAGGATGTATTATTTTTACCAGGACTAAAGAAGAATCTCCTCTCCATATCTGCATTAGATGCAAAAGGCATGAGGGTTTCATTTGTAGATGGCCAAGTTCTCATGTGGCTAAAGGGAAAGACTATTGATGATGCAGTAGTAATTGGGGAACAAGAGGGAGGTCTATACAAATTGAAGGGCCATTCAGAACAAACCTTGATCCATGACACAGTAGAGCCAAATTAACTTTGGCATAGAATGCTTGCACATGTGCACTACAGAGCACTACCTATTGCAAGCAAAGTTGTTGAAGGACTTCTAGAAATCCAGTCAAAACATGCCGGTGTCTACAAAAGATGTGCGAAAGGAAAGAACACAAAGAAGACATTTCCAAGTAGCGAGAGAAAGGAAAGAGGAATCTTGGAAATCATTCAATCCAATGTATGTGGTCCGATGTCATCCAGTTCATTAAGTGGGTATGTATACTATGTTTCTTTTATTGATGATTTTTCTAGGAAGACATGGATATACTTCTTGAAGAACAAAGACGAAGTATTTAGCAAGTTCAAGGAATTCAAGGCCTTGATCGAGAACCATATAGAAAAGAACATCAAAACCTTTTGATCAGATAATGGTGGAGAATTCATATCAAATGAATTCAAAGAATTATGCAAAGATTCAGGGATTAAGAGGGAGTTAACTACTCCATATAATCCACAACAGAATGGGGTTGCTAAAAGGAAGAATAGAACGATCATGGAAGCCACAAGGGCCATGCTTCATGATCAAGATCTTCCCATGCATCTATGGGAAGAAGCTTCCAGAACTGTGGTATATGTATAGAACTATACTCCACACAGAGTACTTGAGAACAAGACCCCTAAAGAAGTCTTCTTCGACAAGAAACCAGAAGTCAACCATATCAGAATATTCGGCTGTCCAGTGTACATACATATTATGAAAGAAAAGAGGACAAAGATAGAACCTTCAGGAACGAAGGGTATATTTGTGGGATACTCTAAAAGCTTGAAGGATTACAGAATATAATTCCCAAGATTCAAGAAGATTGACATCAGCAGGGACGTAACATTTGACGAAGACTTAGGTTACAACAAATCCAGAAAGAGACCTGCTGAAGAACCTGAAGAAACAGAAGCACACAGAATTCAAGACACAACCATGAACAAAGAAATTCAAGAAGAAGATTGAGAATTAGAAGAACCTCAAGAACCTATAGATCCACCTTAGGAGAAGAATCCTCATAAGAGGAAACCTGCTTGGGTACAAGAAGCTATCCAAGGTGCAAAAAGATATGGGGATCCAGAAGAAAATCACAGAGAAAGAAAAAAGAACCAGGTCCTGCTTCGGTTATGTAGCCTTATTATGAGACTTCATCGATAAAGAACCTTCCAACTATGAAGAAGTGGCAGAAAGGAAATAATGGAAGGATGCTATGATCGAAGAGTATCAATCGATCATGAAGAATGATGTCTGGGATATTGTCCCAAGACCAGAAGGGAAGTCTGTTGTAACTTCCAAATGGATCTACAAGATCAAGCATGCTGCAGATGGTAGCATAGAAAAATATAAAGCAAGATTTGTGGCTCGTGGCTTCTCCCATAAAGAAGGAATATATTATGAAGAAAATTTTGCACCTGTAGCTAGATACACTTCCATTAGATTAGTACTTTCTCTAGTTGCAGTGATGAAATGGAAGATACACCATATGGATGTCAAGACTGCTTTCTTGAATGGTGTAGTGGAAGAGGAAGTGTATGTGGAGCAACCAATCGGTTTTGAGACACATGATAGGGAGACTCATGTGTGCAAATTGAAGAAAGCCCTATACAGTTTGAAACAGGCACCCAAGACATGGTACAACAAAATTGACAGCTTTCTATCCAGTTTGGGATTTACCAAAAGTAAAGCAGATTCCAACCTTTACTACAAGGTTGAAGATGGTAACCCAATGATACTCTTACTGTATGTAGATGATCTGTTTGTGACAGGTATATTGGATGGGTTGATTTTTGATACAAAGAGGAAGCTTGCTGTCGAGTTCGAAATGAAGGACTTGGGTATGATGCACTGTTTTCTAGGCATGGAGGTGTGGAAGAATGCAGATCGAATTTCTCTGGGACAAGGGAAGTATACGGTAGAGAGACTGAAGATGTTCGGGATGATGGAATGCAAGGCCATGACCACACCTATGGAATAAAACCTAAAGCTATTGAGCGATGCTTCATTAGAATCGGTTGATGCTACAATGTATCATCAGATGATTGGGTCCTTGATGTACCTAACGAATACGAGACCAGATATTGCCTTACTGTGAACACCTTGAGCCAGTTCTTGACAGATCTGAGACATGTTCACTTGATTGTTGCAAAGCATATTCTGAGGTACCTGAGTGGTACAGTTGATTATGGGCTCAAGTATGACGCGAATCACAATATTAACCTGGAGGGTTATGTTGATTCAGATTGGGCAGGCAGTTCCATCGATAGGAAGAGCACTTAAGGGTGCTACTTCAGTATGGGATCAGGTGTGATCTCTTGGTTTAGAAGGAAACAGTCTTGCGTGGCACTGAGTACATATGAAGTAGAGTATGTCATAGCTTGTTCAGCTAGTTTTGAGGCAGTATGGTTGAGGAAGCTACTGTCTGATTTATTTGATATCCAGTTGGATGCTACTTGTATATATTGCGACAACCATAGTTGTGTGAAGTTGTCGTAGAACCCAGTGTTCCATGACAAGTCGAAGCATATTGAGATCAAGTATCACTATATCAGGGATATGGTGCAGAGAGGAGTAGTGAAGCTCTAGTATATTGCGACAGATGAACATATAGCTGATGTGTTGAGTAAGCCATTGGCTAGAGTGAAGTTTGAATACTTCAGGGAGAAGCTTGGTGTTCTCTAGATTGAGGTTCCCTCCAAGGGGAAGTGATGAGTTAGTGAGCCATTATGACATGGTGAGAGGATTGGTTCCTTCCATGGTCAGATGTAAGGGCTAACCCATTCTGTCATGGTGAGAGGATTGGTTCCTTCCATGTCAGATATGAGTCCTGAGCCATTCTGATGTGACTGTAGGATTGGTTCCTACATGATCAGATATAAGTGCTGAATTCCATTCTCTGATTGGAGGCACCTGGTCAGTTACCAGGAATACTTAGCCTAAAGCTAAGGGCCATTATGATATGACTATGGGATGTGTTCTCACATGATTAGATATAAGTGCAGGGCCATTCTGATGTGATTGCGGGATGTGTTCCCACATGATCAGATATAAGTGTTGAAGGCCGTTCTCTGGGAGAATGGAGGCACCTGGTCAGTTAGCAGGAATCCTCAGCCTGGGGCTGAGATCCATTCTGATGTGACTGTGGGATTTGTTCCCACATGATCAGATGTGAGTGTTTTTCCTTTCCAAAAATGGTAGTAGGTGTGTCCTACCATGCTGGTGGATGTGAGTGACATGCCTTTCCATAGATGGTAGTATGTGTGTCCTACCATGTTGGTGGATGTGAGTGTTGTGCCTTTCCACACATGGTAGTAGGTGTGTCCTACCATGCTAGTGGATGTGAGTGTTATTCCTTTACACAGATGATAGTAGGTGTGTCCTATCATGCTGGTTGATGTGAGTACTGTGCCTTTTCACAGATGGTAGTAGGTGTGTCCTACCATGCTGGTGATTGTGAGTGTTGTTACTTTCCACAGATGGTAGTAGGTGTGTCCTACCATGATGGTGGATGTGAGTGATGAGCCTTTCCACAGATGATAGTAGGTGTGTCCTATCATGCTGGTGGTTGTGAGTGCTGTGCCTTTTCACAGATGATAGTAGGTGTGTCCTATCATGCTGGTGAATGTAAGTGTTGGGCCTTTCTGACATGGTTCTTGGATGTGTTCCTCCCATGGTCAGATGTGAGTGTTGGGCGTGCCTTTCTGACATGGTGTTGGATCTGTTCCTCTCATGGTCAGATGTAAGTGCTGGGCGGACCATTATGACTTAGTGTTAGACATAAGCACTGAAGAAGACCTACATGGAGGCTAGGCCTACAACCAGCAGGAAAAAGGGTTGGCTCTGTAGAACTTCCTGTGATGAGAAGAATCATGAGATAGCACCCGTGATGATGATCCAATGATGATCATCCAACAGTGATGATATAGATCGAGTGATGATATAGATCCAGTGATGATGTTCCAGTAATGATCCATTTCCAGTGATGATGTTCTAGTAATGATCCAGATCCAGTGATGATCCATATCCAGTGATGATGTTCCAGTGATGATCCAGATCCAGTGATGATCTAGATCCAATAATGAAGATGACTTGAAGATGAAGAATCAGAAGATAACTTGAAGATGAACATGACGAGAACTCGATGATGATCTAGTTGATAGAGAGAAGAATACTAGTGCTGACAAATTGTGTCGAGAGAATACCATCCTAGTTAAGAGGGAGTGTTGATGTATTTGTAACTTTGGAATGTATTCATCCGTATATCTTATGTATTGTACCCCGATGTTTATTCCGGGAAGTGTCTGTAATGTATTTGAGTCATGTCATGCCCCAATGTTCCTATCAGGAGATTCAATGATGTAAACAAGTCATGTCAAGTCATTGTGGGTAACCCTCCTATTAATCAAGGATTAAAGTCCCCGCAGTTGTGGGGCCAGTTGGCACCCCAACAACTACCCTTGATTTTTACAATAATAAAGGGGCCCCATGTTAATTTTGTAAATATTTAGCTTTTGGTTTTCTTTGTTGATTTTCTTGTTTAGTGGCTTGATGATCTCCTTTGGATTCATTGCCTTCTTTTTACTTGGATTTTATGGAAGGTTATTTAGTGATCATTTTATTTCTCAGGTTGTGACTTTAAATTCTTCTTGGTTGATGCTTCTACTTCCTTGCGATGATTGTTTTACAACTTCATGATCATTTCCTTTTATTATGTCATTTAACTGACTCATTCGTTGATAATTGATCATTTTGTTGTTTGAAGTTTTCTTATATTCTGGTGGTTGGACGATACTTGCACTCTTTCATTTGACCTTCGTGAAGTTGATTATATGTCTCTTCCTAATTATGGTGTTATTATTTTTATAATCATAAGTATGATAATAAAATCCAATTTTGTTTTACATATATCTGGATTTATTTAATGAACATTAAGATTGAAAAGTATAATAGAATAATGTCAATTATTTTTTCCTTATTATATTATTAACTTTAATTGGCATCTATTTATTTTCATAACTTTTTAATTCCATATGTTTTTAAACTCATGCATATTATGGATAATGGATAAGATGATTATTAAATTCATCCCAAACATTATCATTACCTTTTATAGGATATGTATTTTCAAACATAAAAGAAAACGAAAATTCTTTACATATTCCCTAAACTTTATTACAAATAATCTTTCTTAATCATATATTACCCTCCCCTTTGCCATGTGAACTACATAGACTTATAGAGATAATGCCTACACATCATCATTGGATATTTAAGTAATAGAAGTAGATTTCTTATAAATTTTTCCAATCCATTTTAAAGGTAAGTTACATTTGAATACTTAATTCGTTTTGGTTGGTCAAAACAAAATGAAAAGGAATGGTTATGTGTAAACATGTGTATTGACGGAATGGTCTTTTCACCAGAGATTTGATTGTTTCATTGTTAATTTTTTAATTTTTTAATTTATATATATACAGAAAATTTTACATGGAAATAGATAGAAAGTTACAACACAACCATTAGTGTTAAATATGATGCGTTAATTAACCAGATGTCATCAAGAGATTTAAGAGGAACTACCAACCTGCTAATTTATTTCACCATTGAAGAGAATATTTTTACTGTTCATATATTGGCATTTCAAGAGGTGATCACTATCTATGTTGGTATACGCCGGCAATTAAAATAAGTGTTATTTAAGGAAGATTCGTGGAAGGAAATAAAAGCCACCAAAAGCGCAGAAGTTTAACATTTCCAACAATAGGTGGTTACATTTTTCTGTAACATTATCAAAGAGTAGTTACCCCGGTCCATCATTATGAAGAATTCGTAGCTGTTTTCACATTTACCGCCATCTCAAAAACAAAGAATAATTATCGCCAGCTAGTTGGGAATCCTTTATTGGCAGTCCTCGTCAGTACTTCTCACATTCACTTGAAATGAAGAATATGCTTGACAAAAACTATTTCGCGTTGGAAATTTATATGCTTGCCACATAACAGGAAAATATTGCTTCTGGAAAACACATATGTCACCTCATCGCGCAGCTCGAGATAAGATTTTACCAGAACACAAATTTTATGGAACTACCAACTCGCATCAAATGATATTCCAGGAAAATTACCATGAAGTAATGTAGATCTACTACGAATTCTTCATGTCAAAAGGGAAGTATCATATTGATTAAGTTTCATCACGATAAACTTATTTTGTTCATTTTCTTATTGTGCAGGTTTAGTGTGAGCTGTTATGATGAATCTCCATTGCTATTATTTTGGATAAGTTTCTTTTACAAGAATTAATATGATACGGAGGATTTATAACTTTAGTAATTTTATCACAAAATAAAAACGCAGTTTTTGTTTATACTTATATTCATGATTTTAACGTTTTATTTCGTGATAATGCAGGGTAAATGGGATATGATTAGTCTTCGCATAAAGAACCAGTTCAATCAAATTCAAGTTGAGAAAGTTGTCGAAATCATTCCTATAAGAAACATAAGAGAAGACACAAATCAATTTTACCATATCATACTTTTCCACGATGAAGCTGACAGGAATTACCGGAGCTTTATTTATGGCCCAATGATCCAAATGAGCAATAAAGATAAATTCAATCTGCCAACTCATTGGAAGAAATAATTGATGTAGCTTCCTTTTAGCAAGTTGTTATTGACCTTCATGGCCTATATAAGAAGTTGTGAATTCAATGTATGGGGGGAGGAGCTCTCGACAAGGTTGATGAAAAGTTACCTTTCTGTGCCCTGTTTTTCTCTTTGTTCCATGTGTTTGTGAGGGTAGGGAGAGAGAGATTCTGCTAAAAGTGATTTCTAGACATGTAAGGAGATCTGTAATTTTCATTCAGAGAGTTTTATAACCAGGGATCACTATCAGTATTGTTCCAAGAATTATTCAAACTGTTTTAGTAAGATTGCATTTTATTGTTCTTCCTCATTCATTTGAATAAAATTCAAATATAGTTTCTATTTTTTCATTCTGGAATTTAAAACTTTTATGTTTATCTCTCTAGAGTGTCTAATTTTATTGTATGGAACAATTTCAAGTCTGATGTAATGAGCAGTTTGAAATAGATCAGTAGTTACTTTGTTAATTAATTGGTTTTTGAAAGGTTGATGTGCTTAAATAATTACATTTTATTTTAATACACTGGAATCAAATCATACTTGTCATACGTCAGACTTATATAAATTAATCACGCTCCTGTGCAGGATAGTTTAGAAAATAGATTAGGTATAGTTAGTTTTCAAGTTATATTTTAGTTTTATTTCATGTTGAAAGCTACGATTTAGCAGCCATTAATCCTGTGAGATTTAGTAGCTGCTAAATCTGTGTGTTTCCAGCTAGTTAACTTGCACTTAGATTTATTTTAGTTTACATTTCTTCGCTAATTTTAGCACCAGTTGAATTAGGCATATTAAGTTAGTGGTTTAAATTATTGGATAAACTCTTATTTCAAAACAAAACCAGAATTAAGACTCTACTTAAGAGAGAAACACATAAAGTAGACATAATGGTTAAACTTCATTCAGTAGTCATTCATAGGAAATTCTTTTACTTCGCAGATAAATAAAATAGATGTAATTTTATTAATAGCTTAATTTAATTTATAGATTATTCTTTACATTTAGTTTTAATAGTTTTAATTGCGTTAATTATAATTCAATTGCATAAAGTAGTTTAAAATATATTTTTATAGGTTTAAGTTTAGATAAATCTCCTCAACAGAATTAAAACCTAGAGGCAGCTGGGCCTTTTCCCGTGAGTGTTAGCCATACCAAACATACCGGGGGATGTTTTAAGCACCTTGTATGGGATGATTCTCCGTAGTTGGTCTAGTTCATAAAATCTGGCCAACAAATGGCGCTAGAAGGAGGGTCGATCGGCAAGTAATCCCTTTTGAGCTATTTCTTTTTAAATTTTGATCTATTTTAAAATGGCTCCTATTACTGTTTTAGAACATGCTTTCAGCATGCTTGGGCCTGCTGAAGGTATTTATGGAAGTGTAGTAAATCTCTTGCAAAGGTTAAGTTTTGATGGAGAAGGTAAAATGACTACTTTGAAACATCTCACTGAATTTATATTTATTTGTAACCATGATCGTATAGTTTGTGAGGGCAGGATTTGCAGGCTTTTTACTGTCACTTTCAAAAGGAGAATCCAAGGCTGGTTTGAAATGTTACCAGCTAAATCCATTCACTCATGGAAACATTTCATGGAGTTGTTTATTGATGCGCATGAGGATTATAATTATCAAGAGTTGAGGTATGAGATCAGAAATCTTCGCAAACAAGAAGGTGAATCTAGTAGTAATTTCTTTTCAAGATTTATGTCAATTCATTTTAGATTCCATGAGAAAGATCAACTTTATGCAGAAGAAATAATAGATTTATTTTTATATCTTGATTCTCATTCAAATTTACATGATCAAGCAAATAATGATAAGCTTCAAATTGACGATATGCATGTTGATGATTGCATCACTTCATCCGTTAATATTGATTCAAGGTCTAATATTATTGATCCAATTTCTGACACTAAAATTGTTGAACATCAACAAATCTTAAAATCTTGTTGTATACAATTTCAGGAACAAAAGAATATGAATTCAACACTTATATTTAAAAATCATTCTCTTGTTCAAACAATTGTAGTCAAAAAGGAAATGATGATTTTAGGACCTAAAACCGAATCTTTGAATGATAGTTGCATAAATCATGATTTTGCATTTTCTTCTTCTCAAATTGAACAAAATTATCTCATTCCTTCACAAAATATATCAACAAATCAGAATATGGACAATGAGTTTTCTCTTGAATCAGTTAATCAAGATTGTCCTATGAAAATGGGAACATCTAATTTTCAACATTTGGAAAGTTATCATGCTTTATATCTAGATCTATTTACTGATTATAGTTCATGTCATGATACTAATATGCAAACAAATTCTCCACTATGGCCAACCCCTATCTTAACATGAAATGATTTATTATATATAGATGAGGAAAATATTTCTATTCAAAATATTAAAGATGAAAATAATTTTATGAATATCGCTCATGAATCTCATGCATATGATAATATTAAAGGATTTAAGTTAGAAGATAAAACCATTTCTCATCATCTTTTAGATTTTGGAGATACTAGTCTTTTGAATTATAAAATAATTGAGTCATCAAAATCTCATGAATTTAAAAGAGAAAGTTCTCATTCTAAGATAATGCCAAAATTTGATTTTCAATTTTATGATGACGATGTTTCCTTACAAAAGATATCCTCTACTTTAACTTTTCTTGGAACCTTTGATCATAATCTCAACATGCCGCTTTTTTATTACTATCCTGATGAATGTTTTATCACACACTCCATTGAATATTCACAAGTTGTAGATGTCCTCCAATCTTCTTTTTATGATTCAATTTATTTTTGGTTGGAAGGATCATATCTTAAAAGCTTTCCATGTCCTATTTTTCTTCCTTTTGTAGATACAAATTTAATACTTTCTATTTTTCAGTATGAAGCATTTCAATTCATATTATTAATATTTGATATGTTTTATTTTGCAAGATTACAAATGCTTTGATGGCTTCATTGGCTATTTCACTTTACTTAAATTTTCATTATAATTGATTTCTCTTGCGCATAGTTAGGCTTAGGTTTATTTTGTTTTCTTCATTTTTACTTTTGATTGTTTTGAATAAATGCAGTTATGAAGATGATATCAATTTCAAGAGGTGACACTTATCGATACATTCAGAGATGCTTTCTTTACTTTTGACTCTCTTGCTCATAATTATATTTATTTAAAATTTTCTTGTTAAGTCATTTATTTTTTACTTTTTCGACTTAGTTGGGAAAATGTTTTATACGTTATAAGCGAGAAATTTTAAGAAAACGAAGAATGTTGTCACACATTAATACCAAATCTTTTGAGTTGTAACAGCATATGTAATTAAGATTTAGTTTAAATTTGTTTATTTTTTGTTTTTTTTTGCTTATTAATAAGAGTGGCCTAACTTATTAAAACATCTTGCTTATTTTTAACAAATCCTTATGTCGCAAATTATAGAGAGACATATTTTCATCTTGTAGAAACTAACTCTCTCTTTTCATTTGTGATATAGCTATTTCATGTTTCTCCACTTAAGATGTTAATCTATTCAGCATTGAGTTTTTATTTTTGCGTTTGCATATATCCATTTTATATTTCTTGCTTTGATCAATTTTATTTTGTAAGTAAATAGAATTTTATTTTGATTGGTTTGCTTGTTTTCCAAAAAAGGGGTAAACTAATTTTAGCATATGGTGATCAAAACCATGTATTTCTGTCAAGTATTTGATCAAAATCCTTTTCTGTTAAAGGGACATCATTATAAAGACACTCTTCTTTTGTCAAGAGTCTAACCATAGCAAGATTAGTTTTGGATTTGAAAAATTTATTATGGATCATATTGATGGATTGATTGAGTTACTCGACTATTATCTAGGATCTTTATCTTTCGAAATGATGCTATATGTAGATGAGTTTCTTTTCAAAGGGATCATTTTCCCTAGATTGAAGTAAGTCAGGAATCGTAAGTTATCTTTCAGACTTTTTACGCCATCATTTTCTCTTTTGTGGGCCACTTGGATTTGCTTCCCCATCCACTAAGTAATCTCTCTTGAGATTAACAATAACATTAATATTATTCATTGTGCATAACATTAATAAAATATAAGGGATTAACTGAAGAATGGGAGGTCTCATCATGAGCCGACCCGTCATGATCATAAGCTCTGTTGAAGTGACATTACCGCATCTAGTTACCAAGCCAGGGTGATGGCTCTTAGTCATTTTATTAGGAGAAAGGATGTCTCATAACGAGCTGGCCTTTTCATTTTTCGGCAGTTCCTGTGAATGATGCCGCCAGCATGTGGTTACCAAGCCAAGGTAGTAGTCTTCAGTTAATGTGTTTATTTATTATGTCCAAAACAAATATCATCTATATCTAGTGGATGAGATAAAAACATCTAAGTGAGGTTAATAGGTTTATCCTATGGTATTGAGGTCACACCTATATACTACGTGTTTTTTGACTTGTTTTGGTTAAGAGAAACTGATTCCTTGGAAAAATTTCTTTCTGCATTTTTAGAATAATCATTTATCTTTATAAGATTTTGAATAATGGTTGGGATAGTTTGATTGATTTTGAAATTTTTGGTTCAATCTTTACATATATAAGCCAATGGAAGGATTAAGTTATGTTATTGGGAAATTGACATTTGAAGAGGCCTTTATCATTATTTCTCTTAGTCAGAATTATTTTGCAGAGATAACTAGTTTGCCCAGCATGTCACCATTTGTTGGAACCCCAACAACTCCCCTTGATT
Organism: Pseudotsuga menziesii; assembly: GCA_001517045.1. Taxonomy (NCBI): domain Eukaryota; kingdom Viridiplantae; phylum Streptophyta; class Pinopsida; order Pinales; family Pinaceae; genus Pseudotsuga; species Pseudotsuga menziesii. The sequence goes on along the minus strand of LPNX010321690.1, from coordinate 122,839 downwards.
TTTACAATAATAAAGGGGCCCCATGTTAATTTTGTAAATATTTAGATTTTGGTTTTCTTTATTGATTTTCTTGTTTAGTGGTTTGATGATCTCCTTTGGATTCATTGCCTTCTTTTTACTTGGATTTTATGGAAGGTTATTTAGTGATCATTTTATTTCTCAGGTTGTGACTTTAAATTCTTCTTGGTTGATACCTCTACTTCCTTGAGATGATTGTTTTACGACTTCATGATCATTTCCTTTTATTACGTCATTTAACTAACTCTTTCGTTGATAATTGATCATTTTGTCGTTTGAAGTTTTCTTATATTCTGGTGGTTGGACGATACTCACACTCTTTCATTTGACCTTGGCGAAGTTGATTATATGTCTCTTCCTAATTATGGTGTTATTATTTTTATAATCTTTATTTTGGTGAGCATGATCATAAAATCCAATTTTGTTTTGCATATATCTGGATTTCAATTATTTTTTCCTTATTATATTATTAACTTTAATTGGCATCTATTTATTTTCATAAATTTTTAATTCCATATGTTTTTAAACTCATGCATATTATGAATAAGATGATTATTAAATTCATCCCAAACATTATCATTACCTTCTAGAGGATATGCATTTTCCAAAAACATAAAAAATAAGAACGAAAATTCTTTACATATTCCCTAAACTTTATTACAAATAATCTTTCTTAATCATATATTACCCTCCCCTTTGCCATGTGAACTACATAGACTTACTTACAAAGATAATTCCTACACATCATCATTGGATATTTAAATAATAAAAGTAGATTTCTTATAAATTTTTCCAACCCAATTTAAATGTAAGTTACATTTGAATAATTAATTCATTTTGGTTGGTCAAAACAAAATGAAAAGGAATGGTTATGTGTAAACATGTGTATTGACGAAATGGTCCTTTCACCAGAGATTTGATTGTTTCATTGTTAACTATTTTTTTTATATATACATGCAGAAAATTTTACATGGAAATAGACAAAAAGTTACAATGCAGCCATTAGTGTTAAAGATGATGCATTAATTAACCAGATGTCATCAAGATATTTAAGAGGAACTACCAACCTGCTAATTTATTTCACCGTTGAAGAGAATATTTTACTGTTCATATATTGGCATTTCAAGAGGTGATCATTATCTATGTTGGTATACGCCAACAATTAAAATATGTGTTATTTAAAGAAGATTCGTGGAAGGAAATAAAAAACACCAAAAGCGCAGAAGTTTAACATTTCCAACAATAGGTGGTTACATTTTTCTGTAACATTATCAAAGAGTAGTTACCTTGGTCCATCATTATGAAGAATTCCTAGCTGTTTTCACATCTACCGCCATCTCAACAACAAAGAATAATTATCGCCAACTAGTTGGGAAGCCTTTATTGGTAGTCCTCATCGGTACTTATCACATTCACTTGAAATGAAGAATATGCTTGACAAAAACTATTTTGCGTTGGAAATTTATATGCTTGCCACATAACATGAAAATATTGCTTCTGGAAAACACATTTGTCACCTCATTGCGCAGCTTGAGATAAGATTTTACCAGAACGCAAATTTTATGGAACTACCAACTCGCATCAAATGATCTTCCAAGAAAATTACCATGAAGTAATGTAGATCTACTACGAATTCTTTAGGTCAAAAGGGAAGTATCATATTGATTAAGTTTCATCATGATAAAGTTATTTTGTTCATTTTCTTATTGTGCAGGTTTAGCGTGAGCTAATATGATGAATCTCCATTGCTATTATTTTGCATAAGTTTCTTTTACAATAATTAATATGATACGGAGGATTTAGAACTTTAGTAATTCGATCACAAAATAAAAAAGGCAGTTTTTGTTTATACTTATAGTCACGATTTTAACGTTTGATTTCGTGATAATGCAGGGTAAATGGGATATGATTAGTCTTCGCATAAAGAACCAGTTCAATCAAATTCAAGTTGAGAAATTTGTCGAAATCATTCCTATAAGAAACATAAGGGAAGACATGGATCAATTTTACCATATCAGACTTTTCCACGATGAAGTTAACAAGAATTACCAGAGCTTTATTTACAATGCAATGATCCAAATGAGTAATAAATATAAATTCAATTTGCCAACTCATTGGAAGAAATAATTGATGTATCTTCCTTTTAGTAGGTTGTTATTGGGCTTCATGGCCTGTATAAGAAGCTGCGAATTCAATGTATGAGGGGAGGAGCTCTCGACAGGGCTTATGAAAAGTTACCTTTCTGTGCTCTGTTTTTCTCTTTGTTCCATGTGTTTGTGAGACTAGGGAGAGAGAGATTCTGCCAAAAGTGATTTCTGGACATGTAAGGAGATCTGTAATTTTCATTCAGAGATTTTTATAACCAAGGATCGCTATTAGTATTCTTCCAAGACTTATTCAGACTGATTCAATAAGATTTCATTTTATTGTTCTTCCTCATTCATTTGAATAAAATTCAAATACAGTTTTTATTTTTTCATTCTGGCATTTAAAACTTTTATGTTTATCTGTTTAGAGTGTCTAATTTTATTGTATTTTATTGTCTAGAATAGTATCAAGTCTGATGTAATGAGAAATTTGAAATAGATCATTAGTTACTTTGTTAATTACTTGGTTTTTGAAAGGTTGATGTGCTTAAATAATTTCATTATATTTTAATATACTAGAATCAAATCATACTTGTCATACGTCATACTTATATAAATTAATCACGCCCGTGTGCAGGTTAGTTTAGAAAATAGATTAGGTATATTTAGTTTTCAAATTATATTTTAGTTTTATTTCATGTTGAAAGCTATGATTTAGCAGCCATTAATCCTGTGAGATTTAGTAGCTGCTAAATCTGTGTGTTTCCAGCTAGTTAACTTGCACTTAGATTTATTTTAGTTTACATTTCTTAGCTAATTTTAGCACCAGTTGAATTAGGCATATTAAGTTAGTTGTTTAAATTATTGGATAAACTCTTATTTGGAAATTCTTTTAGTTCGCAGATAAATAAAATAGATGTAATTTTATTAATAGCTTAATTTAATTCATAGATTATTCTTTACATTTAGTTTTAATAGTTTTAATTGCATTAATTATAATTCAATAGCATAAAGTAGTTTAAAATATATTTTTATAGGTTTAAGTTTAGATAACTCCCCTCAAGAGAATTAAAACCTAGAGGCAGTGAGGCCTTTTCCTGTGAGTGTTAGCCATACCAAACATACCGGGGGCTATTTTAAGCACCTTGTATGGGATGATTCTCCGTAGTTGGCCTAGTTCATAAAATCTGGCCAACATATGGTGCTAGAAGGAGGGTCGATCAGCAAGTACGCCCTTTTGAGCTATTTCTTTTTTAATTTTGATCTATTTTAAAATGGCTCCTATTACTGTTTTAGAACATGCTTTCAGCATGCCTGGGCCTGCTGAAGGTATTTCTGAAAGTGCAGTAAATCTCTTGCAAAGGTTAAGTTTTGATGGAGAAGGTAAAATGACTGCTTTGAAACATCTCACTGAATTTATATTTATTTGTAACCATGATCGTATAGTTTGTGGGAGCAGGATTTGCAGGCTTTTTACTATCAATTTCAAAAGGAGAATATGAGGCTGGTTTAAAATGTTACCAGCTAAATCCATTCACTCATGGAAACATTTCATGGAGTTGTTTATTGATGCGCATGAGGACTAGAATTATCAAGAGTTGAGGTATGAGATCAGAAATCTTCGCAAACAAGAAGGTGAATATAGTAGTACTTTCTTTTCAATATTTATGTCAATTCATTTTAGATTCCATGAGAAAGATCAACTTTCTGCAGAAGAAATAACAGATTTATTTTTATATCTTGATTCTCATTCAAATCTACATGATCAAGCAAATAATGATAAGCTTCAAATTGACGATATGCATGTTGATGATTGCATCACTTCATCGGTTAATATTGATTCAAGGTCTAATATTATTGATCCAAATTCTGACACTGAAATTATTGAACATCAACAAATCTTAGAATCTTGTAGTATACAATTTCAGGAACAGAAGAATATGAATTTGACACTTATATTTAAAAATCATTCTCTTGTTCAAATAATTGTAGTCGAAAAGAATCGATGATTTTAGGACCTAAAACCGAATCTTTGAATGATAGTTGCATAAATCATGATTTTGCATTTTCTTCTTCTCAAATTGAACAAAATTATCTCATTCCTTCATGAAATATATCAACAAATCAGAATATGGACAATGATTTTTCTCTTGAATTAGTTAATCAAGATTGTCCTATGAAAAGAGGAACATCTAATTTTGAACATTTGGAAAGTTATCATGCTTTATATCCAGATCTATTTACTGATAATAGGTCATGTCATGATACTAATATGCAAACAAATTATCCACTATGGCCAACCCCTATCTTAACGCGAAATGATTTATTATATAAAGATGAGGAAAATATTTCTATTCAAAATATTGAAGATGAAAATAATTTTATGAATATCGCTCATGAATCTCATGCATATGATAATATTAAAGGATCATAATCTTTTAGATTTTGGAGATACTAATCTTTTGAATTATAAAATAATCGAGTCATCAAAATCTCATGAATTTAAAAGAGAAAGTTCTCATTCTAAGGTAATGTCAAAATTTGATTTTCAATTTTATGATGATGATGTTTCCTTACAAAAGATATCCTCTACTTTAACTTTTCTTGGAATCTTTGATCATAATCTCGACATGCCGCTTTTTTATTACTATCCTGGTGAATGTTTTATCACACACTCCATTGAATATTCACAAGTTGTAGATCTCCTCCAATCTTGTTTTTATGATTCAATTTAATTTTGGTTGGTAGGATCATATCTTAAAAGGTTTCCATGTCCTATTTTTCTTCCTTTTGTAGATACAAATTTAATACTTTCTATTTTTCAATATGAAGCATTTCAATTCATATTATTAATATTTGATATGTTTTATTTTGCAGGATTGCAAATGCTTCGATGGCTTCGTTGGCTATTTCACTTTACTTAAATTTTCATTATAATTGATTTCTCTTGTACATAGTTAGGCTTAGGTTTATTTTGTTTTCTTCATTTTTACTTTTGCTTGTTTTGAATAAATGCAGTTATGAAGATGATACCAATTTCAAGAGGTGACACTTATCGATACATTCAGGGATGTTTTCTTTACTTTTGACTCTCCTGCTCATAATTATATTTATTTAAAATTTTCTTGTTAAGTCATTTATCTTTTACTTTTTCGACTTAATTGGGAAAATGTCTTATACATTCTTATAAGCAAGAAATTTTAAGAAAACAAATAATGTTGTTGCACATTAATACCAAAATATTTTGAGTTGTAACTGCATATGCAATTAAAATTTAGTTTAAATTTGTTTATTTTTGGTTTGTTTTTGCTTATTAATAAGAGAGGCCTAACTTATTAAAACATCTTTCTTATTTTTAACAAATCCTTATGTCGCAAATTATAGAGAGACATATTTTTCATCTTGTAGAAACTAATTCTCTCTTTTCATTTGTGATATAGCTATTTCATGTTTCTCCACTTAAGATGTTAATCTATTTAGGGTTGAGTTTTTATTTTTGCGTTTGCATATATCCATTTTAGATTTCTTGCTTTGATCAATTTTATTTTGTAACTAAATAGAATTTTCTTTTGAGTGGTTTGCTTGTTTTCCAAAAAAGGGGTAAACTAATTTTAGCATATGGTGGTCAAAACCATGTATTTCTGTCAAGTATTTGATCGAAATCCTTTTCTGTTAAAGGGACATCATTATAAAGACACTCTTCTTTTGTCAAGAGTCTAACCATAGCGATATTAGTTTTGGCTTTGAAAAAATTATTATGGATCATATTGATGGATTGATTGAGTTACTCGACTATTATCTAGGATCTTTATCTTTCAAAATGATGCTATATGTAGATGAGTTTCTTTTCAAAGGGATCATTTTCCCTAGATTGAAGTCAGTTAGGAATCGTAAGTTATCTTTTAGACTTTTTATGCCATCCTTTGTACTTTTGTGGGCCACTTGGATCTGCTTCCCCATCCACTAAGTAATCTCTCTTGAGATTAACAATAACATTAATATTATTAATTGTACATAACATTAATAAAATATAAGGGATTAACTGAAGAACGAGAGGTCTCATCATGAGCCGACCCATCGTGATCATAAGCTCTGTTGAAGTGACATTACCACATCTAGTTACCAAGCCAGGGTGATGGCTCTTAGTCATTTGATTAGGAGAAAGGAGGTCTCATAATGAGTCGGCCTTTTCATTTTTTGGCAGTTCCTGTGAATGATGCTGCCAGCATCTAGTTACCAAGCTAAGGCAGTAGTCTTCAGTTAATGTCTTTATTTATTATGTCAAAAAAAATAAAAATATTATCTATATCTAGTGGATGGGATAAAAGCATCTATGTGAGGTTAATAGGTTTATCCTATGGTATTGAGGTCATACCTATATACTACGTGTTTTTTGACTTGTTTTGGTTAAGAGAAACTGATTCCTTGGAAAAATATCTTTTTGCATTTGTAGAATAATCATTTATCTTTATAAGATTTTGAATAATGGTCGGGATAGTTTGATTGATTTTTAAAGTTTTGGTTCAATCTTTACATATATAATCCAATGGAAGGATTAAGTTATGTGATTGGGAAATTGACATTTGAAGAAACCTTTATCATTATATCTCCTATTCAGAATTATTTTGTAGAGATAACTGGTTCGCCCAACATGTCACGATTTGTTGGCACCCCAACAACCCCCCTTGATTTTTACAATAATAAAGGAGCCCCATATCAATTTTGTAAATATTTAGCTTTTGGTATTCTTTGTTGATTTTCTTGTTTAGTGGTTTGATGATCTCCTTTGGATTCATTGCCTTCTTTTTACTTGGATTTTATGGAAGGTTATTTAGTGATCATTTTATTTCTCAGGTTGTGACTTTAAATTCTTCTTGGTTGACACTTCTACTTCCTTGCAATGATTGTTTTACAGCTTCATGATCATTTCCTTTTATTACGTCATTTAATTGACTCATTTGTCGATAATTGATCATTTTATCATTTGAAGTTTTCTTATATTCTGGTGGTTGGACGATACTTGCACTCTTTCATTTGACCTTGGTGAAGTTGATTATATGTCTCTTCCTAATTATGGTGTTATTATTTTTATAATCTTTATTTTGGTGAGCATGATAATAAAATCCAATTTTGTTTTGCATATTTCGGAATTTATTTAATGAACATTAAGATTGAAAAGTCTAATAAAATAATGTCAATTATTTTTTTCCTTATTATATTATTAACTTTAATTGGCATCTATTTATTTTCATAACTTTTTAATTCCATATGTTTTTGAACTCATGCATATTATGGATAAGATGATTATTAAATTCATCCCAAACATTTTCATTACCTTTTAGAGGATATGTATTTTGAAAAAACATAAAAAAAAAGAATGAAAATTCTTTACATATTCCCTCAACTTTATTACAAATAATATTTCTTAATCGTATATTACCCTCCCCTTTGCCATGTGAACTACATAAACTTACTTACAAAGATAATTCCTACACATCATCATTGGATATTTAAATAATAAAAGTAGATTTCTTATAAATTTTTCTAACCCGTTTTAAATGTAAGTTACATTTGAATACTTAATTCGTTTTGGTTGGTCAAAACAAAATGAAAAAAAATGGTGATGTGTAAACATGTGTATTGACGAAATGGTCCTTTCACCAGAGATTTGATTGTTTCATTGTTAACTATTATTTTTTTTATATATATGCAAAAAAATTTACATGGAAATAGACAGAAAGTTACAATGTAGCCATTAATGTTAAAGATGATGCATTAATTAACCAGATGTCATTAAGATATTTAAGAGGAACCACCAACCTGCTAATTAATTTCACTGTTGAAGAGAATATTTTTACTATTCATATATTGGGATTTCAAGAGGTTTTCGCTATCTATGTTGGTATACGCCAGCAATTAAAATATGTGTTATTTAACGAAGATTCGTGGAAGGAAATAAAAACCACCAAAAGCGCAAAAGTTTAACATTTCCAACAATAGGTGGTTACATTTTTCTGTAACATTATCAAAGAGTAGTTACCTCGATCCATCATTATGAAGAATTCGTAGCTATTTTCACATCTACCGCCATCTCAACAATAAAGAATAATTATCACCAGCTAGTTGGGAAGCCTTTATTGGCAGTCCTCGTCTGTACTTATCACGTTCACTTGAAATGAAGAATATGCTTGACAAAAACTATTTCACGTTGGAAATTTATATGCTTGCCACATAACACGAAAATATTGCTTCTGGAAAACACATCTGTCACGTCATCGTGCAACTTGAGATAAGATTTTACCAAAATGCAAATTTTATGGAACTACCAACTTGCATCAAATGATCTTCCAGGAAAATTACCATGAAGTAATGTAGATCTACTATGAATTCTTCAGGTCAAAAGGGGAGTATCATATTGATTGATTTTCATCACGATAAACTTATTTTGTTCATTTTCTTATTGTGCAGGTTTAGCGTGAGCTGATATGATCAATCTCCATTGCTATTATTTTGCATAAGTTTCTTTTACAAGAATTAATATGATACAGAGGATTTAAAACTTTAGTAATTCGATCACAAAATAAAAACGCAATTTTTGTTTATACTTATATTCACGATTTTAACGTTTGATTTCATGATAATGTAGGGTACATGGGATATAATTAGTATTCGCATAAAGAACCAGTTCAATCAAATTCAAGTTGAGAAAGTTGTCGAAATCATTCCCTTAAGAAACATAAGAGAAGACATGGATCAATATTACCATATAAGAATTTTCCACGATGAAGCTGACAGGAATTACCAGAGCTTTATTTATGGCCCAATGATCCAGATGAGCAATAAAGATAAATTCAATCTGCCAACTCATTGGAAGAAATAATTGATGTAGCTTCCTTTTAGAAAGTTGTTATTGGCCTTCATGGCCTATATAAGAAGCTGTGAATTCAATGTATGGGGGGATGAGCTCTCGACAAGGCTGATGAAAAGTTACCTTTATGTGCTCTATTTTTCTCTTTGTTCTGTGTGTTTGTGAGAGTAGGGAGAGAGAGATTCTGCCAAAAGTGATTTATGGACATGTAAGGAGATATGTAATTTTCATTTAGAGAGTTTTATAGCCAGGGATCTCTATCAGTATTATTCTAAGACTTATTCAAACTGTTTCAGTAAGATTGCATTTTATTGTTCTTCCTCATTCATTTGAATAAAATTCAAATACAATTTCTATTTTTTCATTCTGGAATTTAAAACTTTTATGTTTATCTGTCTAGAGTGTCTAATTTTATTGTATTTTATTGTCTGGAATAGTCTCAATTCAAATGTAATTAGTAATTTGAAATAGATCAGTAGTTACTTTGTTAATTACTTGGTTTTTGAAAGGTTGAAGTGTTTAAAGAATTACATTATATTTTAATATACTGGAATAAAATCATACTTGTCATACGTCAGACTTATATAAATTAATCACGCTCCTGTGCAGGATAGTTTAGAAAATGGATTAGGTATAGTTAGTTTTCAAATTATATTTTAGTTTTATTTCATGTTGAAAGCTACGATTTAGTAGCCATTAATCCCGTGAGATTTAGTAGCTGCTAAATCTGCATGTTTCCAGCTAGTTAACTTGCACTTAGATTTATTTTAGTTTACATTTCTTATCTAATTTTAGCACCAGTTGAATTAGGCATATTAAGTTAATTGTTTAAATTATTGGATAAACTCTTATTTCAAAACAAAACCAGAATTAAGACTCTCCTTAAGAGAGAAACACATAAAGTAAACATAGTAGTTAAACTTCATTTAGTAGTCATTCATAGGAAATTCTTTTAGTTCACAGATAAATAAAATAGATGTAATTTTATTAATAGCTTAATTTAATTTATAGATTATTCTTTACATTTAGTTTTAATAGTTTCAATTGCATTAATTATAATTCAATAGCATAAAGTAGTTTAAAATATATTTTTATAAGTTTAAGTTTAGATAACTCTCCTCAAGAGAATTAAAACCTAGAGGCAGCGGGGCCTTTTCCCGTGAGTGTTAGCCATACCAAACATACTGGGGGCTATTTTAAGCACCTTGTATGGGCTGATTCTCTGTAGTTGGCCTAGTTCATGAAATTCGACCAACAGGGCCCTAGGGTTATTAGAATCTCCTAGAGAAGTCATCCTTAGTGATTTATTATCAAGTCAGGAATTAGTATAAATAGAGAGTGAGCCTCTCTATTTATCACGGATTCACTCACACTTAGTTGTAGCGCATAACTGAGAGAGAAGAAGTTGTTGGGACAAGAGAGAGAGAGACTACTACTATCGGGAGATCATCTTACTGTTTTTGGGGTTTTGCTTTTGGTGTTGATTCTATCTCTGAGAAAGTTTCGGGGTTTTCTCCTTTATGGTTTCTCCGAGGAAAAACATTGTGTTCATTGTCTCTTATGTTTGATTTCTATGCTTTTTATTCTCTCAGTTAAAGATCTTGATATAATGCTAGCTTAAATGATAAAAATCTAACATATGGGAACACAAATTACGTCACCAAAGTGAATACCCATTACAACATCACCTCAAGTGGAGACCCACCCATGAGCACAAATTATGTCACTAGGTGACTACCTGCATCTCACACATGTTATGGCACTTACTAATCCCTCTTTTGAGGAACATTGATCTAGAAAACTCTAAGCTTGCCCCTAAATTACTCAAACTTCACCCTTAATAGAGGCTTGGTCAACACATCGACTATATGCTCGTTTATTGCCACATACTGGAGCTTCACTACTCCTCTCTATACCATATATATGATATAAGGGTACCTGATCTCGATGTTCCTCAACTTGTCATGAAACTCAGAGTTACCAGAAAATTCAACACAACTCTGGTTGTCGTAGAAAATACAAGTCACCTCTAAATCGATATCAAACAATCCTACAAGTAACTTTTGAAGCCACACTACCTCACGGATTCCTGAACAAGTCGTAATGTACTTTTGCTTAGGTGTACTAAGTGCCACACTCGTCTTCTTCCTGCTAAACCAAGAAATCATGCCAAACCCTAAACTAAAGAAGCATCCCGAGGTGATCTTCCTATCTGTGACACAACTAGCCCAATCTAAATCAACATAGACTTGTAGGATTAGCTTATGATCTGTCGCATATTTGATCCCATAATCAATTGTACCCTTTAGGTACCTAAATACATGCTTTGTCACAACCAAGAAAACATGTCTTAGAGTCTACCATGTATTGACTCAATGTGTTCACCGCAAAGCATATACTCAACCTCTTGTTTTTCAAGTACACCAACGAACCAATCATCTATATGTATATTGTGGTATCAATTATCTCTAAAGTAGTATAACACAACTTCAAGTTTGATGCCATTGATGTATACATGGACTTCCAATCCAACTTCAACTTCAAGGGGTTATTTCTATCGCCATTATTGAAATAGAAATAATGAGGCTCTGAGTCCAAGGTGTAGGGAAACCTTTCTTGACTACTAGATTGAAGAGTTTGTGGATGTCTGGGATGAGGATAGGCCCTCCAATTTTTAATATTTTTGCTTGGTAACCTTCAATGTATTTGGATTTTCCATTTTCTAGGCGCTTAACCTCGAAATTTATGTCTTCTAACAAGAAAAAATATGTCATTGTAAAAAGGGTTTCAATGTTATCTCTGATATCCAAGGATTCATAAATATTTTTAAGATAGGAATTCAAATCCTTCAAAACAATATTATTATCTTCTTTTGTTTTGCAAGTTAGAATTTTCCTCCATAATTTATTAGGATCCATCTTGGAGAGGTGTAAATATGTTCCTTCCTTTTACTTATATAATACCTTTTATCTTTTAATTAGGGATTTGTACTAGTTTAACATAAATTACTTTTCCCCAACAAACATCCCACATCTATCCAAACCCAATGAGAGAAAGCATAGGTGAGTATGATTGTCATGTCATCGTCCATCATTTCAACCAAGAGAGGGGAATATTTTTGAATTACAAGTTCCCAAATTTTTCCCCATGTGCTATAAATACAAATTCATAATATGAAATATATATGTAGATTGATAATTATAAAATATAATAGAAATAAAAATATAACCACACACGCATCATGTATAAATGGGGATATTAAACATGGTAGACAGTAAAATCATTTAAATTTCAAATACAAGAGAATACTTATCTTTTAACAAAGAATATCCAAGAAACTGGTTATGTAAGAGAAATTATCCACCCAACCGTAGGTATCAACTATGGATACCACCTCCAAGATAGGATCTGGGGCCACCAAGGTGAAGGAAAAATCTATAGTATTCTCTCTCTCATCCCACAAACCATTTTCTCTCATGTTTCTCCAAACTTTTCACCACTAAGCAATTGCAAATACCTCACTCAATAATCCCAACCATGGCACTCTTTTCTACTACCCCACATAACACAAGGAAAGAATTTCCCTTAACTTCTCCATAGTTACCAATATGTGCAAAAGGATTCCAACCACTTGTATATTGTTGGAGAACCTCCTATAACATTAATTCATGGATTCTCAAGCATTTAGGAGTAGAAAAAATAAATTTGTATAGGTTCCTATCTTTCCCAACCTCCATGCTCACCTACATCCATCTATTTTATCCCAAATCTACAATTTTCCCTTCACAATTTTGAATTTGTGGTTATTGCACAGTCTGGTAATGGTAATGGAAATGGAATGAACATCCAAAAGAAAGAACCTTGTCTCTTGAAAAAAATGTTGTAAAATCCGCATGAGAAAAAGAGATAATAGACTCCAAAATAGTTGAAATAATGGTAAAGAGAAAACTAACATAACATATGACCATAGAAGGGATGACTCTTATAGTAGCAAAAAAAGTATATTCATCCCATGCTTCCATAACTACATGAGAAGAATTCCCCTATCAATCTCAAGCATGCATTCAATGATTGAATTTGATAGCCAAAAGGAATTCATTAGCTCATTTAAGGCACATGGAAGTAAATGGATGGGTTTTGACACTTGGAAATAGAGGATTTAATCTTCCATATGCCATGTTCCTCTTACCCTCTAGTGGAATCATAGATCCTCTAGTGCTCTTTACATAACCATATTGGACCATTTTATTATTTTCCAACATAATATTTACTTAGATTTCATATGATCATGATAAGCCAACCACATGGTCCATATATAAATATTTACATTATACATGCCTAGCCATTCATTAGTTAGGCCTTAGCCTTGAGCTCCACACTAGGAATTTATGCTAACATATTTACATCATTTACTTGATTTTGAGTTAATACATTCCAAGTCCAAATTGGGGGTATTACAATCCCCCCTCCTTTGGAATGGCATTGTCCTCAGTTTTTTCTCAAAACCAGAACAAAAATGGATATTCCTCTCTCATGAAATCCTCCAAATCCCATGTAGCCTCATCAAGACAAAAAAATTTCCATTGCATTTTTACCTATCCAATGGCTTGGTTCCAGAGCAATGTTACCTCCTTATTGAGGATGCATAGTGTCTCTGTTTGGAACTATCCCTCAAGTTACACCTAGTGTTGAACACATGGATATACTGATAGGGGGATGAATTAGTATCTAGCACAATTGTTATATTTTACTTCATCAAATCCATGCAGTTATATCATCAACATTAACCATGTACAAGATATAAAATCACAAGAATGTGCACAAGATGTATATGGAAAACTCAATAGATCATATTGATAAAAACAATAATATTTTACAACATAATATGATGAGACACCAATCTCCAATATTCTCTAGCTCCAGCTGGAAGGAGGATTTAACCCCTTGAGTTTTATTAGCACCAATTGAAAGGAATATCCAACTCCTTGATTTACCAGCTCCAAATGGAAGGAGGCTGCAACCCCCTAGTACATAGGCTCCAACCTATATAAATATGAGACTTCAATCCCCTTTGAGATCCAACTCAAACTCCTTGCACCACCCAACCATCATTGACTGTTACAAACTCCAACCTGCCTTCTTTAACCTTTGATTTACAACATAGTTTACTTTTTCCTCAACCTATGTTAAATGTTGTCTCACAAACCTGTCTCAATAGAACACTAACCTTCCACAATATTTTCTTTTAATGTTTTCTTCAAGGCTGCTTCTAACATGTTCTTACTTTAACGAATATGCTCCATTTTTCTCTTTAGTTCTAGGATCTTCAATTCTGCTCTGATATTTCTCTTCAAAGTCACAATGCTTCCATTGAGACTTGTCCCAAAACAATTTACAACTAATCTCATTATGTCTACGATAGTATTGAGAAACTGTATTACTTTTGTGTCCATTTTGATAGTTAAATGTACTCTTTAAAACATTTATTGAGTTGATTATAATAGTTCATCAAATAATCCCTTAAATGACCGCCTAATGTTTCAACCTCTTAGAATATTCTATACATTTCGAAGCTCGGTCTTATCAACAATACTTGTATAATTAATAGTTTCCTATCTCAATTCCTCAAGCATAACTTAGGACTAGTTCTTAGCTTGCAATAAATTCTTTCTCAGTGCTTTGACATTCCCAAATATTCTTTTAAACCCATCCTCCAAAATAGTAATCATGACTGTGCATATTGCTTAGCTCATGTATAATCCTAGAAAAGGCATTCTTAGGACTTTAAATATCCCACAACTAGTCCAAGAATTCTCAAGCAAGTACATAAATGATCCTAAAACCAAGTCCAAATATGGTTTATCAAAATATTCCAAACAATACCAAAAATGTACATACATAAGATTAGTTTGTATCCTTGATCATTCTTGGTATGTAGCTTTCATGCTCCTTTTAATGACCCCTTCTCCTTCACACTTGAGTCTACTCCTTCGATTCCCTTGAGATCTTCATATTTCCTAGTTCATTGCCATTGGAGAACCTGCAATCTTAGATAAGAAAGAAACACAATCTAATCGCCCACATTGTTCAACAAGTCATTTCTCTTATTTATACACGATCCTTGTGCTTTAATTAGACTCAACAAGTTATCCATTTGGATTTAAATATGTCTACTTGAACAATCATGTGATACAAATCAATCCACAAAGTTGAAGCCACATAATGTGGTATCAACAACGATCAAGGGAGGGCTGACTTGTTTCATGGCTAATATGTACATGAGTGGATTGATTTGGACAAAATAATTATTTCTATAGCTCACATGCAATGGGCATTGGACCAGACTTTGACTTGAGAAAAACACATTTGTAGAAACATCTTGGACACCCTGGTGAATGTAAATTCATATCGACCCTTGGACACACAAAACCCATACACTCAATTTATACATAAGAGTGTGCAATCTTGTCAACCAATGGTGCTAAGTGCAAGAGTTGTATGAGGTATTTGTGGGGTCTTGGCCACACTTGTGGAACCATCATAGCTGAATGACACTTAGGATTTAAATAGCATAATTTCCTTCATGCTTTCAATTTGTTCTACAAGCTCAGTTCTCTTCTTCAAAATCTCATCAATGGACCAATGTTCCACTTAGCATTCATTCATCCAAAAACCATCCAAGTCTCATCTTGACATCTTATTCATTTTCCACTAAATCACACTTCAAATCTAACTTTGTCATCCACCATCTTTCACATCAATCACCAGTCATCAATGTATGATCGTGATATCAAATCTAACACTTATCCAACAATACCCCCCTTTGGCCTTGATGTCAACACCCAGTAAAACATGTGTTAGGTTCTCCCCCTTTGATTGTGCTTCATTTGGATGCTTGTGGATGACTCCCACTATGAATATGCTCTTGTTTTACTGCTCTTTCTCCCCCTTTGGCATCAATGGAAAAGGTTGATTCAAATGCTTGTTATGTCCTTCTGCTCCTCCTGTCAATGACTCTTTTCTTTTGTTTATGCAAGATCATAACCCCATGATAAAATGATCATTGTTAACATCCTATTTTTGTTGATAAAGAAGTCTATTCTTCGTCCCAAGTAATGACACCTCTCAACTCCTCACTTTTCATCATCTAGTGTCTTCCATAAAGACAACTCACCAATCATAAACATTTCGAATTCGATCCAAATATATCAAGGACATGATTGGACAACTTGCCAATCATGCCTTTTGGGCATGATTGTACAAGAAGGAAGGAATCCAAACACAATGTCTTTCAAGATGGGAATCCAACGAGGGATAAGAGAGAACCAAAACAAGAAAAAAACTAGGGGAGGGAGGAGATGAATGATACTGATCCTAATCCAACCCAAATAAATGATTTTTCCAAAATGTTAGAGAGAAACCTAACCTGTAATTCCACTACCAATCTCAAAGAAATGGAAACATTCTCGACAAAAATCCATGAAATAACCCTTAAAATGAGCTATAAAATTGTAGTAAGGAGTCATAATTGACGTTGTACCACCACCCACCCTGTTCATAGCATGAAAGGGAAAGATAATTGAAACCATAGTATTCATAATCCTGAGAGAATTAATGAGCATGGCGAGCGACTCAATATTTATCTAGGTGGCTTCTAGGAGGGATCTTCGAGCTCACGTTTACATGCTCCAGACTATCTGATAAGACACCTGCATCCAAGGATTTGTCTAATCTTTCATACCAAGCCCTAGGTGCTTTGTTTAGGCCATAGAGAGCCGTATTTAATCTACATAAATGTTCTTCTTTCTCTAACACCTCAGACCATTCTTGAAACATGAGTAGGCTAGGAACATCATGATGGCTTCCATTCTAGAAAATGGAGAAAAGGTTTCATAGAAATCAACTCCCTCAACTTGAGAACATCCTTTATACACCAATATGGCCTTATTCCTCATAATTTCTCCATCCTCATTTAGCTTGTTCTTAAAGACCCATTTAGTTCCAATCACATTTTTTCCTTTAGGCCTTGGCACAAGTTCCCATGTTACACTTTTTACAATCGGATTCAAATATTATTCCATAGCCTTTATCCAATGTTTGTCCTTCCTATCTTGTGTAATTTTTTTTTGTTCTATTTTTTTAATAGAAGAGCATTATGAGCTTGTCTTGGAGTACCTGCATACTTTCTTATGGTTTATACACTTCCTTCAATGTATCCAATAACTTGATCTTCTTGGTGGTGTTTTTGTACAAATGTATAGGGTGTCTTAGTTTTCAAATCCTCAATCTCTTCTTGATTCTCTTCGTCATTTACCTCTTCTTGGTATTCACACACTATTTCCTCCAAGTTTTCATCGATTTGCTTTTCTTCCCTTTCTAGTAATTTCTCATTTACTCTCACATCAATGGATTCTATTATCTTTTTTATTATTTTATTGTATCACTGGTAAGCCCTACTCTTAGTGGAATAACCTAGAAATATTTCTTCATTTGTTCTTGAGTCATTTTTTCCCAAATTGTCATCATGGATTTTCATGTGACACTTTCTTACAAATATCTTAAAATACTTAAGTAAGTCTGGATTACCTTAGTTGAGATATGTTTATGATGTATACAAATTCTCCAACTGCTTCCCTCCAAAATCCCTCAAATAATTTAGCTTCAATCAACATAGGTTTTACTTCTTCTTGTACAGTTATGTTCTTTCTCTCAACTAGTCCATTTTGTTGAGGAGTCCTTGCAACAAGGGGATTGTGTTTGAATACCATGTTCTTCACATAATTGATTGAATTCATTTGAAATGAACTCTCCTCTATTATCTGATCATAAACATTTGATTTTGAGACCACTTTCATTTTCAACCAATGCTTTAAATGTCTTGAACTTATCAAAAGATTCATAGTTTTATTTAAGAAACATGACCCCAAGTCATTCTAGTATAATGATCAATGATAAGCATAAAATACCTTTCACATTTCCAAGCAATCTAACTCGTGTTTCCATTACTTCCTTTGAGTTATTTCTCTGGATCTCACATTATTTGGTATAAAATGTAAGATTGCAAAATTGATTATACATCATCACAGTACCTTTACCATCAATCATTGCAGTCCCATCATCTCCAAATGTCACATTTCCATCCCTTTCCTTTTTCATCATGATGAATTTCCTTTGGTCTCCTATCATGTGATTGGACCACCCACTATCTATGTACCAATGATTTTTTGTATTTTGAGCATATAGAGCAAGGACACATCCTTCAAATTTTCAGTCTTTTATCCCAACAAAACTAATTTGGAAATTTTCTGCCAAATGCCCAGGATTTGTAACATTCTATATGATATTTTAAAAAAGGTGAAAATGGAACATAATTTATGTTATCAAGTCTTTCTTTGTTTGTGATTGCACTAATTTTTCCTTCTTGATACTTTGTGTTCTTTTCTCCATATTTTCATATACCCCTACCTCTTTAATTTTCTTACAATATGACCATAATATTGACAATTATAACATTGAATTTAAAAAGAAATCATACCTTTATTTCTAGCTTGAGTGTTTTTTTCATAGAATTTCAAAATGTACAACCTTATGTCCATAGTTTTTGCAAGAATAACAATATCCATGAAAAATAATTTGATACCTGGAGGTGAATGATCTTCTTTGGAATGGAGGTCTTTGGGCTACTTCCATGTTATGTCTTGATTGATCATGAACCTTTACTTGACCTTATTTTGCATAAGTATCTTTTGATTCATTTTCATGATCTTGATGTTTTTCTTCAATCTTTCTTAGTGGATCTTCCTCAATGTATTTCTTCTTATGGTCATTTCTTATACCTATCTTGTCACTAAAATATCTTTGTTGACTGAGGAGGTTATCCAATTTTGATTTACTTTTTCCAAATTTCATATTGATAGGATTTCCTTTTCTGGTTTTCCACTTAGGGTCTTGATACTTTCTTCATTTTCTTGATAGTTGTATTTTTGTTCCCTTAACTGTTTTGTTAGTATTTATTCCACATGATGTGCTTCCTTCAATTGTGTTTTGAGAAGATCAATTTATTTAGCTTGCTTCTTGATCATTTTTCTCAAGTCACTAGTTTCTTCCAAAGTTGGCACATCTTTGACTTCTAGATCTACATTTCCTTCATCTTCTTCCATACTTTATTCCTATAGATTCCTTCTATATTTAGAATGATGTTTGTATTCTAAGGCTTGTTATCAGGAATATTGCACCTTCTGTGGACAGAAGCTGTTCCTCTGGTCTGAATGGTTCAGATCTAGAACAAATGAGTGAACGACAAAGGATGAAGACCTTCCTTGAATACTGTAGACATCTGGAATACTACTTCGATTGTGAACCTGTGTACTTGAAAACATATCAAACATGAAAATACATCAAAGCTACCATAAAATCATCTACTTACCCATGTTAGTGACTAAGGAATCTAACAACATGTACATGTGAAATCAAAGCAATAGTAATGTGGGATGGGCATCAGTTTTGCATTAAGAATGTATGGAGAATATTACAACCATTTCCTTAGTGTCGACAAGCCCCTCCATGAGATAAACACTTCATCCCCATAAGATCCAACTTTGCTCTCTATGTTCTTCAATGATTTGGACTAAATAGTCAATCCAACAACATAACAATAACTCTATAGTTCTCCCCCTCAACTATGGATATGAGCTTGTATTTATAAGGATTAATGGATAGGAATAGTTGAGAGAATTGTGGGTGAGGTGGCTCCAAGATCCTACCATGGGGGATCTTGAGCTCAAGCTAGCCCATAATGATAAGGATAAGGGAGGACATGAGGCTCAAGTTCTAGAAGCCTCAAGAAACTTCTGTTTTTCCCATTTTACCCAAGGTACCATTTTTCTTCCCTTATGACAGAGCGGTTTAGATGAGAACCTATTTTAGACCAAAGAACATAGGTGGTGGCACCGCTTCTCTAAAACATGATAGAGGTGGTGCTAAGCAAGGTACCGCTCATTAGCCACAGGACAAGCGCGTTGCTAGGTTTTTTCAAGTAGAATTGACAAACAGAGCAAGTTTCCACTCTAAGTGTTGGGATTAAGGGAAAACATGGAAGTTAAGGGTCTTATCACATGATGGTGATAGGATTTAGGTATAACAGAATGCCCCCCAAATCATGAGACTTAGAGGGATACAATAAGCGAGAGCTTTGAGAGAACAAATAGTCACTTCGAGGTGAAAATGTCAGCTCGGTCGGAGAATGTCATCCAGTAGGAATTTGTAGTACATCAATACTTTTGAATCATAGACAAATGTAACCAATTCATGGCTACGGACTAATACAAGGTAGATCCATGAGAGGAATAAACAAGCATGGCCACTAGAATACAATGTAGATCCATGTGATAGAGGACTCAAACTTGGACATAGATACTGAATATACAACGTAGATCTATGTCATACAGATGCAAATTTGAGCATAGCCACGACCATACAAATGTGGATCCATGCTAAATATACAAAACTCCATCTCAACCTAGGGAAAGAAATGATCGCTAAACAAATACCCAGTGTCTTCATCTCGTCTTCCACAAAGTACGATTCTATCCATGTGATTACAATGATATGAAGTCGAACATGGTAGAAACCACTTGATTACTGGACAATGATGTGAGCTGTTAACAAGTGCGAGGGAGATGACTATTGATGTCAATGATTCCCAAGGTACCCTAGTACAATCTACTGAGCATGAATAGATGTCTTGATGTCAAACATGCAGTCGATTCTATCGATTAAAGGTCAATGATGTGAACCCATGTCGAGAGCGAGAGAATTTGTCATTAAGGCATACATATCTCAAGGTACTAAGTTTTTGTTTCCAAGACTATTTCCCGGACGATGAGCTGATGTCGATGGGAATAGTCTCGTCGAAGGAGGTCCATGATGAGTCCCACATCGATGACAAAAAACTCAGAACGTAGTTTTGGAATGATGTGAATGTAGTAACCATAAGACTAACTCAAAATTACTGACACAGAGACTATTTTGACTGCAGAGGTAACACTTTTCCAACTTCCCTTTGAACATCAGATGGCACAACAAAATACTTAGCAGCATGACTAACCAGAAAAACACACAATGCGATGGTGGACAATGCATTCTTTTGACAGAATCAAAGGAGTGGCATGACTCATGAAAGTGGATTGTCACGGAGATCAGCTGAATACCCAATTGACTGAAATTATATGCAGACAAGTGCCATGTTCAAAGGCAACGACAAACTACTGTCATTTATTTGCAAAATGATTCCCTTCCCATTTTCCCCATCATGATTAATGAGTGCCTCTTTTCAATTTTACGAGTTCAAATAGGGTAACAAACACTTGTTATAGCTTGTCCTAAGACAAGTCCAAACTCATATGTTTTATGAACCTGAGAGAGGAGGGGTTCGTTCCCAAAAGAGGGTCTCTCAATGTTTAATTTAACTAGTCCAACAAAAGAAAACTCGATATCATTCATGTTTAGAGAGTTTGAATGAACACAAAAGAAGACTCCAAAGGGTCATTTTTCATATGATTTAGTCCCTAAGGCCCGAAAAAGTATAAAATAATACCTTAGAGAACTCTTCCAGTCATGATTGGCTAGTGTTCCTTTTTCGAAAATAAAACATCTGAACCGAAAAAGATATAACCTACCATTGGAGAGATGACTCTTCAAATGCTTTAATGAGCGTGAAGAAGACAAGATCACTTGACAATCTTTTCATATTTAAGGATCCTGAAAAGAGTTTAAAGAAGACTCCATTAGGTCTCTTTTCACGATGAGATATTTTACGAGCCTAAAAAGAATTAGAAATGGACTCGGACCTTTGATGCTAAGTTTCGAGAGCATGACCAAAGTGTCGCAATAAGCATTCAAATACTTTTTTCGTTTTATGGCAGTATGAAAAAGTAAAAAATGAACTCCCAAAAATTTACTGCTACTGCTCTTCTATCCTACAACGACTCAAAAACAAGTGTTAAATGCCCCAATAACTGACATTAAAAGATTACGACTGATAGATTTTGAGTAATAAATGATTTTAAAACAAAACTATAGCATGTCAAACCCAAAAATTTATATAAAAGTCATGTAAATAGTAAAAAATCAAAACATTTTACTATTTACCCACAGTGGAGAGCCTTTAGAGCATTTTCTTGGCCAGATTTTCTGTCGCTAATATCGAGAGCATCCACTGTTGGTTTCACGCACTGTCAGTTCCAGGTAATAACCTAGACCCTACTCTTTCATCTTATGCCTTCAATTTTTATTTTTAATGGTGTTTTGGGCTTATATGGAAAGACCTAAAATCATGGAAGTGGGCACCGCTCTTATCCCTTGCGGGATAACCGGTACCCCGCTAGAACCATGCCAAAAACATAGTGCATAGGCGGTGCCACTGCCTGTCCTCAATGGGACACAGGCGGTTCCGGTCATGGAGAAATAAAAGTGACTACACAAGAAAAATTAGCTCATTTTAATTGAGTTGGATGATTAAGAATGCTTCTAACAAGTCTTGTGATGGTTTTTGATAGGTTCTTATTGATAAAAAATGGTCATATGGAAAGAGAGACAACATGATAATGATGACGCCTTTTTCAAACGAAATGTGGGTTGCATAGCCACATTGAGAGACTGCGCACTCTTAAAGTTCTTCCGCACACCCAATATGATGTCGCATGAGAAACTACTAGAGCATATACTCTGGATGTGGAATCCGGAGCAACAATATTTCAAGGTTGGTGCTCACATTTTGACAATTGAGGTAGAGGACATCTACTTCCTGACTGGCCTTTCGATATGGGGTGCTCCCATGTCACTGACTGGTTCCCATGGGGGTGACATTACTACTCAGGAGTTGATAAACCGTCACTGCATTCCTGGGACAAGGACATCAGGGAGGAAAATACCCAGAAAAGCAGTGATGGAAGGCCCTCTACGGACTGTGTTATTTACCTTGTAGAAAGTGGCAAGAATCCAAGGAGTATACCAAGTGTTTGGAACGCATATGCTCTACGCCATAGAGGTCATGGTGCCTACAATCTTTAACTGGGTGGAAGCTCTACTTCCAATCTTCAAGGATCAGCTGACCAAGTGTCGGCAGGGGGAGCTGAAGCAATTTGGTTTTGGTTCCATTCTACCTTGCTTCTTCTTTGAGCAGGTTCCACAGATGAGACCCCAGGTGGCCTTTATAGAGCTAAGGGCAAGGGACCCTCGCATGCAGAGGCGGGTCTGTATTATGTCTCGTACTGGAGCGGGCAGGGGGAAGGTAAAGTTCGGTGACCCATTCTTTCGATGGTTGAGAGATCAGCTCCTCATGGTGGAGGATTATGCATATGCGGGCACTGACTTCAGCGGTGACCCTTCCTAGCGCTCCCGCTTGGTGGATAGTGGGGTGACATCGGTAAGAAACAAAAGACCCTAAAATGGAAATAGTGTTTTTATGTTTTAGATGTTTTATATTTTTTATGTTAAGTAACAAGACCTAAATGTTTTCATGCAGACGTCGGAGCAGCACGACCTGGAGGAGCCTCCCCATCGGATAGACAAGCCAGAGCCCATTTTGTACCGCAGGGTGACGCTGTGAAAGGGGAGTTAGAGGAGAACCTAGAGAGGTTGACTCTGGACATCCCCGATGCTTCCATTGACGACCTCCCACTGAGGTATCAGAGGCCTACAATAGGAGTACCAGGTCGTTTTAGCAGACTGCTACGTAGAGTATCTCGGGCAGTGATATGTTACCACGAGCATCATTAGACGATGAGTGCATGATGTATCCACTGAAAGCTGATAGCTTCAGGATTTTGTATGGTGATTTTTTACCTGAAATCCTACAAGTTTTAGATGAGGTCTCGTGACCTATTTTTTGTAAAACATGTTCACATATATATATATATATATATACAGACTTTTACCTAGTGTTTATATGTCTCAAATGGTGAATGTATTTTACATGAGTTTTATGTGTCTTTAATAGTTTATTTACAATGAACCAAGTTTGATTTTCATGTCATGAATGGGCAATATGCCAGTCTAGGATGTAATTAGATAATGAGTCAACAATTACATTATGTTCCCTAGGGATATGCCTATAGGTGATATTTTCAAATGACATCTCTAACAAGCGTACCGTCCGGAAGAGATGGAGAAGAACAGGATTCCTAATGGTATAAACATGGTTTAGGTGACAAACCACTAGTTGTGAGCCCATCAAGACTACCAAGTTGCGAAAATCTTGGGAGGAAGCTTCAGTCAGAAGACCTATGACTACTTGATACTCGGCGATATTGTTGGTAGTGGGACCAATACAAACTGCTCCTGAACTGACCAAATAATAGGCTGGGGAATAGAGGACCCAAGCAGCTGAGGAAAGATTCAAGTTATGGCGGCAAGCACCATCAGCGAAGCCGTAGAAATCCATATGCTCTACACGACCAAAACATGGTATAAACAGATACAGAAACTAAACTCAAAACCATATTGTTAATACTTAAGCTCATTGACAGTCAAGTAAGATACATATATACAAGATACTATCCAAGAGAGATCTAGGCATAGTACCTTTTCAGGTACAACCCATTGCGAGGTTTCTGTAAAGGGATTCCATCGTAATCTACGAGCTCATAGGCCCCTTTCTCTAAAACTTTAGAAATAATGAAAGGACCGTATGACATGGATTTGAACTTTCCTTTCCCTAGTTTGTCATATCTTTGATCGTAATTCAAAACTAGGTCACCCTCGTTAAAGGTATGAGGTTGGACAAATTTGTCATACTACGCCTTGATGTGTTTCTTGTGTGCCTCATTACCCATGGTAGCATCTCTCCTAGTTGCGTCAAGGTTGTTCAAGTATAAAAATATTTCTTCCTCTGGGAAAGTGTCTGGGAGAAGTTCAACAACAAGTTTCAAGCATGGAATCTGACATTGAATTGGCAAGATAGCTTCGAGTCCATAGACAAGCTAGAAAGGTGTGAAACCAGTAGATGTTTTTGCCGAAGTCCTATAAACCCAAAGAGAAAAGAAAAGGATATGGTGCCAGTTGGATTTATGGTCTCCAACCATCCGATGAAGCATCATTTTTGAAGCTTTGTTAATGGCTTCTACCTGACCATTAGCTTGTGGATAATAGGGCATAGAGTTTTCATGGCGAAAACCTAGCTTGGCACTTCGTTCCTCCATCATTTGATTACAGAAATGTGATCTGTGATCAGTAACTATGGACTGCGGGACTCCGAATCTAGCTATCACATGATTGAACAGGAAGAGAGGGGCAGTGTTACCATCTTCCACATATGTAGGCATGGCATTAGTCCACTTTGTAAAATATTCAATGGCTATAATGATGTAACCATACCACCCAGCTGAGGTAGGCTTACAATGCATATAATCAATCCCCCATTTGGAAAATGGGCCAATGGCAATGATGGGGTGTAGCGAAGCATGATGAGTGTGCTTTTTCGGATAAAAATGTTGATAGGGTGGGCATTTCTTAACAGCCTCGTGACAATATTTAAAGACTGAAGGCCAGAGATATCCAGCGCGAAGGATTTTCTGGGTTGTAGCCATCCCAGATAAATGACCGCCACATGCTCCTAAGTGGCAATCATTCAACACTTGTTCAGCTTCCTCATGGGTGAGACATCGCCGGAGAACGGAATCGATACCATGTCTATACAAAGTGCCATTCAAGATGAGGTAGTATTTTGCATGGTGATGGATACGGCAGCGATCGTCACGGGATAGATTTGGATGAAATCTTTGTGTTTGGATATAAATGAGCAAATCTTCATACCATGGGTTAGTAGTGCTTATCAGGAACAGGAATTCATCCCGAAATGAATCACTAGGCTCAAATCCATCGAAGCATAGGGAAGATCACACATGAGCTCGACAAAGACCGAGGATTTCTTTAATGTGGCTTAGATCAAACTCTTGTAGTATGACTATCCATCGAGAGTACTTTCCCCCGAGCACTTGACAAGTCAGGATATAATACATCGGGTTCTGGTCTACCAATACAGTGGTTGTGCGGAGCAAAATTTAGTGACAAAATTTTTGAACAATGATGACCGTGGCCAATGCTAATTTCTCCATGGGTGAATATCGGGTTTTAGAACCCATACGATTCTTACTAGAATAGTAGATCACGTGCTCTTGACCGTCAGTATTTTCCTGCACCAAAACCATAGCGATGGTAGTAGTGGAGGCAACAATATATAATAGAAAATCCTTTGAATAATCTGGGGGCTGTATCACAGGTGAATGAGTCAGAGCGTGTTTGAGATTATCAAAGGCTCCTTGGTCTTGGTCATCCCAATAGAACGGAGTGTCCTTCTTAAGGAGACACATATAACCATGGGTTTTCTCTGCAAAATTGCAAATGAAACGGCAAAGAAATTTTTCCTTCCCTTGCAAACTTTGGAGTTCTAGAAGGTTGGTTGGGGCTGGTAGAGCTAAAATAGTGGCAATTTTAAATGGGTCTATTCGGATGCCATCCTTAGAAACCACAAAACCTAACAGGTATCTCATCTCAACACAAAAAACACATTTATGAGGATTGAGCCGTATATTATAATGACATGACCTCAGGAAAATGTCTCTAAGATGACTAGGGTGGTCCTCCCGTTGCTATGAATGAGCAGGGAGGTCATCAAGGTACAGTTCAACAATATTTTTTATATCGTGAAACGCATAGGACATAGCACGCTGGAAAGTGGCTCCAGCATTTTTTAAGCCAAATGGTAACTTCCTATATGCAAAGGTTCCCCATGGGAAAATGAATGTCGTCTTGTGTTGATCGGTGGGTAAAATCTCAATCTAACTATAACCAGAAAAGCCATCCATGAATGATAATATTGTTGATGAAATTGTAACTTTGGAATGTATTCACTTATGTATCTTATGTATTGTACCCCGATTTTTATTCCGGGATGTGTCTGTAATATACTTGAGTCATGTCATGCCCTGATGTTCCTATCGAGAGGTTCTATAATGTAAACAAGTCAAGTCAAATCATTATGGTTAACCCTCTTATTGGTTAAGGGTTAAAGTCCCCATAGTTCCATGGCACTAGGGTTGTTAGACTCACCTAGTGAAGTCGGCCCTAATAGGGTTTTGTCAAGTCAGGAATTAGTATAAATAGAGAGCTAGCCTCTCTATTTATCACACACTCACTCACACTTAGTTGTAGCACATAGATGAGGAAGAAGAAGACACTAGGGCTAGAAAGAAAGATGCTACTGCTGTCGGGAGATCATCTTACTGTTTTGGGGTTTTACCTTTGGTGCCAATTCTATCTCTGAGGAAGTTGCGGGGTTTTCTACATTTATGGTTTCCCTGAGGAAAAACACTGTGTTCATTGTCTCTTATGTTTGATTTTTGTACTTATTATTCTCTCAGTTAAATATCCTAACATAATGCTAGCTTAATGTTAAAAATCTAACATGGTATCAGAGCTAACCTGAGAAGAAGACACTGTGTAGCTATTGGAACTAGGGCTTCCTACTTTATGGATCTCTCTCCATATATTTTCAGCAAAAGAAGGTTGGAATAACTCTCCTCCCTAGGGCGCATCTTTCTATCGAAGCAAAATCCAATTATGAGGTTTTTCAATTTTGGACCCGACACTGCTACCGGAAATTGAGGCTTTCCACGGAAGTGGAATTTTTCAGTGATCCCAGGCCTGGATTGATCTCCTCAAAATCAAAGTTTAGAGATCAAGATCAAAGAATTTGGTTGGATAGAACTCTAGAAAAGCCAAACCCAAATCTGCTCCTGAACCAGCACTGGAGAATTTAAGCTCCAAATCCAGATCCGACATCTTGACCTGGTAAGATATAAATCTTTTGTATTTCCATTTGAGTTTCTCAGTTAAGATGTCTCATCATACCAAGCTTGATGAGCTTTATGAAAACCTTGAGGGAGCTGATAACTTCCGAGCTTGGAAGTATAGGATCTCCCTGGTCTTGGAAGAAAATGAGTTGGACTTCTATATCAATGAGGAGGTTCCAGTTCCAGAGGGAGATGAGGCTAAGGCCTTACACAAGAATAAGTTAGTTATGGAAAAGAGGATTATTGCTGATTCAATAAAGGATCACCTCATACCACAGGTGTCCTCCCTAAAGACACCTAAAGCTATGTTTGATGCCCTAACCAAATTTTTTGAAGGGAAGAACATAAACTGGAAGATGAATCTAAGAAACCAACTGAAGAATGTAAAGATCCAGAATGCAGAGACCATCCAGTCTTACTTTACAAGGGTTTCTTAGATCAAGGAACAACTAGAAGCAATAGAGAATAAGTGGAAAATGCAAATATTGTAACGACCACCTTGAATGGTCTCCCTAGATCATGGGACTCCTTTATTCAAGGAATCTATGCCACAAAGAAGTTAGTCAAGTTCAGTAGACTTTGGGAAGAATACTCACAAGAAGAAGCTTGTATAGTAGCTCGAGAAGAAAATATGAAAAGTGAAGATCAAGCTCTCACAGCTCAATCCAAGAAACCTAGAAGGGACCATCATCATCATCATTCTAAAGGTAAGCACTCTTCCTACAAGAAATCTCAACTCAGATGTTATACTTGTGATGAAACAAGGTACTTTTCTAGAGATTGTCCTAGAAACAAAAGAAAATCTCACAAGAAGAAAAAAAACAAGAGAAAACATCATGTTCATGCTGCATAAGATGATGAACCTTCCTCAAAGAGAAACAAGCAAGAAAGTGATGATTCCTCAAGTGATGAAGAATATGTTTTGATTTCCACTCTCATGGGAAACATCACACATGGAAGCAATGATTGGATTATAGACAGTGGGGCTTCCAAACATATGATGGGATTCAAAGAGTCTTTTGTGAGACTATCAAAACATGAATCACCTCACATGGTGAAGCTTGGAGATGACTACCAGTATCCAATAAAAGGAAGCGGGGAATCCTCCTATAAACTAGACTCTGGAAAGTATATGACAATGAAGGAAGTATTGTTTGTACTAGGATTAAAGAATAAGCTTCTCTCCATATCTGCATTAGATGCAAAAGGCATGAGGGTTGCATTTATAGATGGCCAAGTTATCATGTGGCCAAAGGGAAAGACTATTAATGATGCAGTAGTGATTGGGGAACAAGAAGGAGGTCTATACAAATTGAAGGGCCATCCAAAACAAGCCTTGGTTCGTGACATAGTAGAGCCAAATGAACTTTGGCATAGAAGGCTTGCACATGTGCATTACAGAACACTACCACTTGCAAGCAAAGTTGTTGAATGTCTTCTAGAAATTCAAGCAAAACATGATGGAGTTTGCAAAGGATGTGTGAAAGGAAAGAATACAAAGAAGACATTTCCAAGTAGCGAGAGAAAGGAAAAAGGAATCTTGGAAATCATCCACTCCGATGTATGCAGACCAATGTCATCAAGCTCACTAAGCGGGTATGTATACTATGTTTCTTTCATTGATGACTTTTCTAGGAAGACATGGATTTACTTCACGAAGAACAAAGATGAATTTTTCAGCAAGTTCAAGGAATTCAAAGCCTTGATCAATGTTAGAATATAATCCATTAGGGATTATTGTAAATAAATAAATAAAACTGAATAGTCAAGAAGCCGAAAAGGCTGGGCGGAAGGTGAAACACAACCGTCCTATGAAATGTATAAATAAATGCTGTTAGCAATGTAAGGGATATTGAATCGGGAGTTATTACCAACAAGTGGTATCAGAGCGATGCCATAACTCCTTCCTATTGCCAGTCTGCCCATTCCTGGCATTCTGCCTGCCAGTCTGCTCTTTCAGAGCTGCCTGCATGCATTGTATGCGTTACAATTCCTTCACGATTGAGTTTTGTGTGCTGCATTGAGAAGTGGGCTTGGTCTCACTCTGCTGTGAGTATAGTGTTCTCATTTTGCTGCCTGATGAGTTTATTCCTCTACAGTTTCAAGGTTTCGGCTGAGTTTATTCTACCCTTCCCGCGGCCTCTCATAGACTCCACATGAAACCCTAATCCCAACTAGAAGTGTGGTGATTATTGTAAAATTCTGCGTGAAAGTTAAAGTCTGGTGATGAGTATTATTCTGGATGAAACCATAGAAATATTCTCCCTTCACCATTTCTTGAGTTGATACAGAAGAGTATGATCTTGAATACCGTGAGGATGTTATTGAATATTACGTTGAAGACTGCATAAAGGGTGGAAACCCTAATCCCGTGAACTGGTGTGTTGTGTGCTGCGGTTTGCGTTGTGAAGACTTATACCAATACCCAACTTCCTGGAGGCCATCTCTGCTGTGTGTCAAGATAGAGTGCTGAGCGTGACCTTTCCAGTTCTTGGTTCGACTCAACCGCATTTCAATAAAGTTTTTGAGATGACCCCTGACTGAACCTCTTCTGTTGCAGCCAATGCAGCGACGACATATTTTTCCTTGGGAGGTTCTTCATAGTGTCCAGTCGCTTTCACAACTGCAACGTCGCTGTCTACAAGATCGCTCTTCAGCTTGGCATACCCGATGTTACCTACATCCTTCAATATCCCAAGTGCTTTCTTCGAGAAGAAATCCATGGTTGCAAATTTGGTTCTTTGATGTGCTTGATCTATTTCAGTCGCACTTCTCTAAAATTTTATGCATGTATGCTACGTAAAGAGCCTGCATGGAGCTACGTTGAAGAGTTGAGAATAATGTTGCGTTTGTGAGAAGACTGCTGCAACTTCAACTGCGTGAAGACTGACTATGATCTATGCTGCGATATGCCGTATCTCCTCCATATATCTGCTGGTTGGAGCCTGCGTTGATGACTACGTATTGTTGGCATTTGACTATTTTATGGGAATAAGTATTGAATGCATCGCCATAATAATAAATTTTAGAGCAATTGCTCATGAATTTGGAGGCGTAGACTTACATATATTATGGTGATTTGCAGTATTGATATAAAATTGCTTGAGAGAGAGAGTCCGTTCTGTGGTTGTTCCTCATTAGTGTAATGGTTTCAAGATTCTTGTTTAACCCAACAGCACGTGCCATAGTCTAGAAAGAAGTGACATTGTATCGATTATATCGACTCTTAGTATCCCAAATGAGTTTAGAAGGGACATCAATTATATAGCCTACAATACAGCCAGTTGAACCTGTGCGTGGAGGCCTGTGACTGAGTGAGTATACCCTGCCTTAAAGAGCTGCCTGGAGTACTAATTCGAGGAGCTGCGTGGAGAGCTGTTATCTCAGTTATGCGATGAATACTGGTATATGCATTGATATATGTGTTGATATATCCTACGTATACTGATATATGTTGAAGCTGATGCCTGTAGACTAAGCCTGAAGCCTGCCTGTGCCTGCATGAAGCTGTGCCTGCGTGTAGCCTGTGAATGCTGTGCGTGGAATGAAGTATTGGAGACTGAAGAATTGCTGTAAGATCTAGCTGAATTGATTGAATTGGGAGTTATTACCAACAAGTGGTATTGAATTGTATTTGCACTTTGTTTCCAAGACGAGCACATGAATTATGAATTGTTGAGTATGATGAATTATGAATTGTTGAGTATGAGCTTGGGCCTGTGATTGTTGTATGGGCCTGTGATTGTGGAGAGTTATATATATCTGCGTTGAGATTGGAGACTGCGCTGCGTTGACTGTGAATATTATTTGAAGATTGAAGACTCGTTGAAGACTGATATGTGTTTTGAGCTGTTTGGACCTTTTGCTGTACTGAAACCCTAATTTTCTGAGTGAACTGCATTGGAGAAAGAATATCTGCTATCTGCTACGAGCTACAACTGCTGCATTGAAGCACCAATGCTGCGAGCTGTAAGTTTGTATCTGCGTTGAGTATATTGGCTGCTGAATGTTGGAATCATTCTGATATGTTCCTTTGAAAACTTGTCATGTGACATGAAAATATTGTTGTAAACAGTTGTTGAGCCTATTATTTTTTATGTTTGAACAGCACCATATAAATTGTATTGCTGCTAATTGTAAATCACCTTGGAAGAGACTGTAGACCTGCAAGGTTATTGTTTTTCTCTTTGTCATATTAAGATCAATATTGTAAATTACACTAATAGTTGGAAAAATGCAATCTATAGCACCTATTGTTGGTGATGTCCTCAATGGCAAGGAAACATATCCAAAATGGTCTAGAAAGATCAAGAAATCAAGCGAGCTTGTCGAAGAATCCCTTGACTTTGTTCAGAAAACAAAAAATCAGTTCAAAGACCCTTCCAAGGGAGATTGCAGCAAGAGAGGCAGAGGGGGCAGAAACAACTCCAGAAAAATATCAAAGTGCAAGCGTTGTGGAAAGACTGGGCACACATCAGATCAGTGTTGGGCTTCATGGGACTCAATCAAAGACAAGCACAACCAAAAGAAAGATGACCTAGATGCTAGTAAATCTTCTGATTCTTGTATTGTTGCACATTGTAATCTTGGATTTAATGAAAAGACTTCTCTTTCATCTTATAAAGATTGTTGGCTACTTGATACTGGTGCAACATCACACATGACATTTAGAAAAGACTGTTTTGAAGAACTGAATGAAACAATAGATGGCATAGTTTACTTTACAGATAAGTCAAGTATTAAACCAAAGGGAATGGGCACCATTCGACTGAAGATTCCTGTATTCCCTGATTTCTTGTTGAAGAACGTTCTCTATCTTCCAGAGTTACAGAGAAGCCTGCTGTCCTTGGTGGAGATTCGACAGCAAGGCCATTCCATCCACATGTTTGATGGAATCGTTGAAATAAGAAAGTCCTCTGACAACCAAGTCATCATGACTGGATATAAAGA
>LPNX010321690.1:67500-87883 GCA_001517045.1 Pseudotsuga menziesii | reverse complement strand
CAGAAACATGCTTGGACTTACGAACACCCCTTCGGATTAAGAGGGGGATTGTTAGAATATAATCCGTTAGGGATTATTGTAAATAAATAAATAAAACTGAGTAGTCAGGAAGCCGAAAAGGCTGGGCGGAAGGTGAAACACAACCGTCCTATGAAATGTATAAATAAATGTTGTTAGAAATGTAATGGATATTGAATTGGGAGTTATTACCAACAATCAAGAACCACACTGAAAAGAAGATCAAGACCTTTCGATCAGATAATGGCAGAGAATTCACTTCAAATGAATTCAAAGAATTATGCAAAGACTCAAAGATTAAGAGGGAGTTTTCCAATCCATATAATCCAGAACAAAATGGGATTGCAGAAAGGAAGAACAGAACTATCATGGAAGTTGCAAGAGCTATGCTTCATGATCAAGATCTTCCCATGCATTTATGGGCAGAATCTGCAAGAACAACGGTGTATGTACAGAACCGTACTCCACACAGAGTACTCGAGAATAAGACACCTAAAGAAGTATTTTTCAGCAAGAAACCAAAATTCAGCCATCTTAGAATATTTTGTTGTCCAGTATACATACACATTCCAAAAGAGAAGAGGACAAAATTAGATCCTTCAAGAAAGAGGGGTATGTTTGTGGGATACTCTGAAAGCTTGAAGGCTTACAGAATATACTTCCCAGGATTCAAGAATATCAACATCAACAGGGATGTGACATTTGATGAAGACTCAGCTTACAACAAATCTAGAAAGAGACCCGCTGAAGAACTTGAAGAAGCAGAAGCACCCAGAATTCATGATACAACCATGAATGAAGAAACTCAAGAAGAAGATCAAGAATTTGAAGAACCTCAAGAACCTGTAGATCCACCTCATGAGAAGAATCCTCATAAGAGGAAACCTACTTAGGTACGAGAAGCTATCTAGGGTGCAGAAAGATATGGGGCTCCAGAAGAGAATCATAGAGAAAGAAAAAGGACCAGATCTTGCTCCGGGTATGTAGAGTTATTATGTGATTTCATCGATAAAGAACCTTCCTATTATGAAGAAGCGGCAGAACGAAAAGAATGGAAGGATGCTATGATCGAAGAGTATCAATCGATCATGAAGAATGATGTTTGGGATGTTGTAACTGCTAATTGGATCTACAAGATCAAGCATGCTACAGATGGTAGCATAGAAAAAAATAAAGAAAGATTTGTTGCTCGTAGTTTCTCCCAGAAAGAAGGAATAGATTATGAAGAAACTTTTGCACCTGTAGCCAGATACACTTCCATCAGATCAGTACTTTCTCTAGCTACAGTGATGAAATGGAAGATACACCAGATGGATATCAAGACTGCTTTCTTGAATGGTGTAGTGGAAAAGGAAGTGTATGTGGAGCAGCCACTCGGTTTCGAGACACATGACAGGGAGTCTCATGTATGTATATTGAAGAAAGCCTTGTACAGTTTGAAATAGGAACCCAAGACATGATACGGTAGAATTGATAGCTTTCTGTCTAGTTTGGGCTTTACCAAGAGTAAAGCAGATTCCAACCTTTACTACAAGGTTGAAGATGGAAATCCAGTGATGCTCTACTGTATGTAGATGATCTATTTGTAACAGGTATGGATGGGTTGATTGCCGATACGAAGAGGAATCTTACTGCCGAGTTTGAAATGAAGGACTTGGGTATGATGCATTATTTTCTAGGCATGGAGGTGTGGCAGAATGCAGATGGAATTTCCCTAGGACAAGGGAAATATACAGTAGAGATCTTGAAGAGATTTGGGATGATGGACTACAAGGCCATGACCACACCTATGGCATCGAACCTGAAGCTATTGATTGATGCTTCATCAGAATCAGTTGATGCTACGATGTATCGTTAGATGATTGGGTCCTTGATGTACCTAATGAACACAAGACCAAATATTTGTTTTGCTATGAACACCTTGAGCCAGTTCTTGATAGATCTGAGACATGTTCACTTGATTGCTGCGAAGCATATTATGAGGTACCCGAAGGGTATAGTTGACTTTGGGCTCAAGTATGAGGTGAATCAGAATATTAACCTAGAGGGTTATGTTGATTCAGATTGGGCAGGGAGTGCCATTGATAGGAAGAGCACTTTAGGGTGTTGCTTCAGTATGGGATCAGGTGTGATCTCTTGGTTTAGCAGGAAGCAATCCTATGTGGCACTGAGTACAGCTAAAGGAAAGTATGTTGCACCTTGTTCAGCTAGTTGTCAGGCAGTATGTCTCAGGAAGCTACTGTCTGATTTATTTGATCTCTAGTTGGATGCTACTTGTATATATTGTGACAACCAAAGTTGTGTGAAGTTGTCGGAGAACCTGGTGTTCCATGACAAGTCGAAGCATATCGATATCAAGTATCACTATATCAGGGATATGGTGTAGAGGGGAGCAGTGAAGCTCCAATATGTTGTGATAGATGAATAGATAACTGATGTGTTGATGAAGCCATTAGCTAGAGTGAAGTTTGAGTACTTCAGGGAGAAGCTTGGTTTTCTCTAGATCGAGGTTCCTTCCAAGGGGAAGTGATGAGTCCGTGAGCCATTCTAACATGGTGAGAGGATTGGTTCCTTCCATGGTTAGATGTAAGGGTTGAGCCATTATGTCATGGTGAGAGGATTGGTTCCTTCCATGTTAGATATGAGTGCTGATCCATTCTGATGTGACTGTAGGATTGGTTCCTACATGATCATATATAAGGGTTGTTTCCATTCTTGGAATGGAGGTGCCTGGTCAGTTACCAGGAATAATCAGTCTAGGACTAAGGGCCTTTCTGATACGATTGTAAGATGTAGTCTTACATGATTAGATGTGAGGGCATGGCCATTCTGATGTGATTGAGGGATCGGTTTCCACTTGATCCGATATAAGGGTTGATGCCATTCTCTGGGAGAATGTAGGTACCTGGTCAGTTACCAGGAAAGCTCAGTATGGGACTGAGGGCCATTCTGATGTGACTATGGGATGTGTTCTCACATGATCAAATATGAGTGCTGGGCCATTCTGACGAGTAGGTTAGATGTAAGGGCTGGGCCATTCTGACATGGTGAGAGGATGAGGTTCCTTCCATGGTCAAATGTAAGGGGTGGGCCATTCTGACATGGTGAGGGGATTAAGTTCCTCTCATGGTCAGATGTGAGTGCTAGGCATCCCTTTCTGATGATTCAAGGTCAGATGTAAGTGCCAGATGGGCCATTCTGACTTAGGGTTAGATATAAGCGCTAAGGAAGACCTACATGGGGGCTAGGCCTACACCCAGCATGAAAAAGCGTTGGCTCTGTAGAACTTCCTGTGACGAGAAGAATCATGAGATAGCACCCATGATGATCCAATGATGATTCAGTAGTGATGATACAGATCGAGTGATGATCCAAATCCAGTGATGTTTCTCCAGTGATGATACATATCCAACGATGATCTAGATCAAGTGATGATCTAGATCCAGATGAAGATGACTTGCAGATGAATATGACTTGAAGATGACGAGGACTCAAGGATGATCCAGATGATACAGAGAAGAATACTTGTGCCGATAAATTGTGTCGAGAGAATACCTTCCTAGTTAAGAGGGAGCATTCATGAAATTGTAACTTCGGAATGTATTCACTTATGTATCTTATGTATTGTACCCCGATGTTTATTTCGGGATGTGTCTGTAATGTACTTGAGCCATGTCATGCCCCGATATTCCTATCGGGAGGTTCTATAATGTAAACAAGTCATGTTAAGTCATTGTGGGTAACCCTCCTATTGGTTAAGGGTTAAAGTCCCCACAGTTCTGGGCACTAGGGTTGTTAGACTCACCTAATGAAGTCATCCCTAGTAGGGTTTTGTCAAGTCAGGAATTAGTATAAATAGAGAGATAGCCTCTCTATTTATCACACACTCACTCACACTCAGTTGTAGCGCATAACAAAGGAAGAAGAAGACACTAGGGCTAGAAAGAAAGAGGCTACTACTATCGGGAGATCATCTTATTGTTTTGGGGTTTTACCTTTGGTGTTGATTCAATCTCTGAGGAAATTGTGGGGTTTTCTCCATTTATGGTTTCCCCAAGGAAAAACACTATGTTCATTGTCTCTTGTGTTTGATTTTGTACTTTTTATTCTCTTAGTTAAAGATCCTAACATAATGCTTAATGTTAAAAATCTAACAAAGATGACACTTTCGGCACAGTTGTCGATAATCTGGTCGATATGTGGAGTAGGAAAGTTGTCTTTGGGACAAGCTTTGTTCAAATCTCTAAAATCGATACAAACTCTAATGGTGCCCTACTTTTTATTGATAGGGACGAAGTTCAATACCCATTCCGTTAGGGGTACGGGATAAATAAACCCAACTTTGAGAAGTTTCTCTATTTCATCTTTAATAGCTGCAACCTTCCATGGATGGACTTGCCTTAGTTTTTGCTTGATAGATTTAGTAGTGGGATAGTGTCACATACCCCAATTTTGTAAAATAATGTTAATTGTTTTAATTATATTCCTGAGACATTATGTTAAATTTAATGCTAAGTAGGAACTGATGACTCAGCTAAGTCAACATAAGTGGAATGTAATTCAGAATATTTTATTATTAATAAATAAATTGTGGAGACAACAGCATGGGAGAGCTGTTAAAAACAGGTTACTGGTCAAACTGGTGGATGGAACTAGGTGGAGGGAAAAAGACAAGTGGCAGCATCCTCAAACACTTCCTAAGTTGCAGGTGGAAAATTCCCTATATTTGGGGTCATGATCCCCCAAGAAAGTGGGATCAGAGCAGGTGGCTCATTAAATGACAACTAACCCAAAAAGACCTAGGCAATCTTTTAAAAGTACCCAATGAAGAGAGCTAAGGCTGCTCAGATATTTTCCAAAGAAGAAACATTCAGGTGGAATGCTATTCAGGAAATTTATTTGGGGAAAAAGGGAAAAACAGTAAGGAAGTTGTTCTGAGAGGATTGCTGCAGTGACTTGGTTTATTACAACTTGTTAGCTGGGAGAACTTACTGATAAGTTATGGATTAATACTGAGTTTGAAGACTGGTATCTGACTATTGTTGCACCTATTTCCAGCCAGGGAGACCAGAGTAAGCTCGGGGGTCCTGAGGAGTCGCTGTTTGAGCGCTCTCTAGGAGTTGGTAGGGAGGAACGACCTCCCATTGATGTTGTTGTCCAAAGATCAAGCAGGTTTTGTCATTAAACTGTCTTTGTTTAAATACTGTGAATGGTTGAATGTTAGGTTTGTAGCTTATGATATAAGAGTTAACTGGTTTAGTGATGTAAATGTTTTTAGTTTATTAGTAATGGAATCTTTTGATGAAAAATAAAGACCCACTGTGTTTTTCCACATCTAGGTTTTACCAGACTGTACTCCAGCACAGGGGTAAATTTAAATAAGAATAGCATGATGAGATTGCAGAGTAGTAGTTTCTTTATCTATTTCAGTAAAGATATTTCATTGACAGTTGTATGAGTTCTTAGTTAAAAACTACTTCCTTGTACTGTATTTTGCTTTCAGTAATTTTATATTGTAAAGAATAAATAGGAGAATAGATTTTAGACTAGATTTATTTCCTGTTTTACCATACAGTTCCTTTCTTCCATATTAGAATAACTTCACTACTATATGTCTAATAATAAACTGAAAGTAGGAGTAGTTATATAATGATTAGCTACTACTGTCAAATCAATCTGGTCTAGATTTTATGAATGTTTTGTGATGTATTCATTTCATTATTTTCCTTGTTTTTATTGGGACTGAGCTCGAACAAGTTTCCAAAGCTGTTAATATTTTTATTTAGAATATGAACAAAGGTTAATATTTGTGCTTATAAGATAAACTCTGGATAGAGTTAATTAAATTCTGGATTTATATAAATAAATATCATAACTAAGAAAACAAATTAATTACAAAAGAACATAGATAGTATAGCATAATTACACAAGAATTAATTAACAAATACTATTTTCGATATACTTATAAAAATAAACTAAGGATATTAATATAGAGGCTATAGTAATCACAGAGAAATAATATAGTTATTATAATAGTAATAAGGTACTTTATTTATGCAATATAAGAATATTATTACTACTAACATAAGTAGTATTCTTATTACTGTAAGTATATCCCAGAATTATTATACTGTCAGAGCTACAAGTATACTGACAGTACTTAGAATTAATGTAGAAAGAAAGATATAAAAACCCTATATTATTAAAAGGGTATAAACTATACATCAATAATTACAAATTCTTATTAATAAGAAAGTCACAATATAAACCAGGTACAGAAACCCTAATAATAATACTTTTTAATAGTAAGCAAACCAAATGCATTTTTGTGCAGGAAGTAAACAACAGAATTACAGGATGCTCTTTTATCGAGCTTAATTACATGCTATAAATATAACTAGTAACCCTAACATTGCAGAAGCACTTTTCAACCTAGCAGTAATTTAAAAGAAAAAGGAACAGAGTTATTTTCTTCACTGTCAAATAGGGTTGAACCCTATAAAACCCAATTTATACAAGTAAACCAACAACGGTGGAACTAACAGTATTTTACTCACAGTCGTAGTTTTAAATTTAACATAAGTAAGAATTCGAAATTTCAATAATGTAAGCAAGGAAGGAATGCAGAAAAGGAAAACAGTAATAATAACTTAGGGTAAAAACCCTATTCATTTAGAATATACCAAAGGAATAACTGTAAAACCCAGTTCTATAATATTAACCCACGGCCGTACTGAGAAATTTCACATGAAGGCTTACAACCTGTTCTTTTACTATAAACACAGTAATATTTACAAAACAAAATTTTACACTCACGGCCGAAGCTAGAGAGCCCTGCAATAGAGCTAGGGTCTTAACCAAATGGTGTTAAAAAATGAACAAACAACCAAATGCCATGAGGGTCTAACAGGCCGCAACGACCAAACCCTCATTACCCCATATGGGTTTACACAAGGTGGATGAGCCATGGAGAAACCAAGGCTTACCGTGGCCCCTTATCGCCGCAACCCCGTACTCTTGGTGCAAATAGATAGGAGAGGAAGATTGTATCTGCAAAACAAACATACGGTTGGCTATTAAATTTATATTAAAAACCAAGAGATGTATATACAAGAAATTGGCATTATCTTAAAAGAAACTGAATAATTCTTTTACCTCAGCAACTGAAATTCATAAACAGCAATGCAGCGACCAACGATAGCACGAGCAAGGATTCTTCCATTCAATGGAAAAAGAAACGGCGTTACAACACTCATGAATTACTGACAGCAGGGAACCCTCGAGTCATAAAACTGAAGGAGTAGATAAAACCCTAAAGCCGAGCTGTTACTCCATCCAACAACACACAGTAACAGTGAATCTCAAACCATAACACTCCGAAAGAAGGAACCACTCTCGTTGGATAAACTGAAGGAGAATGGTAAGGACTGACACAGTCAAGGGCTCGAGCTTAAACAATGGAGGCAGCGAAAAACCAAACCAGAGAATGAGTAATGCATGATGAAAAGAAGCACCATGAGACGGCCTTCACGTTGGTGCAATGGCGCAAGCTAACCAGGGAGGAGAAGTCATAGACAGTCGCAACACTACACAGGTGACAGAGCAGTCGGTTTTCTTGCACAGAGGATGGACAAGTGCCGAAGGCGAGGGAGGATAATGAGCTAGGTCTTGGGGAAGACTCTTTTAAAACCTGCAATGCATGGCCCAAACGAAGCCACGTCGCCATGAAAATAATTTTCCATGGTGGGTTTGTTTTCTATAGTTTCGTTGAGCTACTCATGAGGATCCAGTGTTGACAATCTTTCGGCTGTCTCCAAGGCCGAGTCAACCTATCATTGGAACATTATCACAAGTGTTAGGTTAATACGTAAACTTTGTTGTGGAAACTTACCACCGATGCAAGGTCTAACAAAACTTTACCATATGTTATATCATTATCACCCATGCGATGCAATCAAATGATAACACTAGGTTCATCGTGGGTACAGCCAACTATATGGCAAAAAACCTTGTAACATGATGTTTTATTTAATAAAATTTTGATTTAAGGAGCACTATATCTAGAGTGGTAAGTGCAATAACATCATCTTGTATATAAACTTAAAATTTCATGGACTTGTTTATGACCTGTTCATCCGGGTGAATGACTACTTGTCATTTAACACTTTACAGTCTTAATAGAATAAGCTTGTAACATGATTATAGGAGGGAAATATAAACATATGTTCAAGTAAGGATATTATTTTTACAAGTATTCCACCAAAACTTATATTATAATTATAGAGTATACTAATGGTTGACTTTAAGGAGGTTGTAGAATTCAACCATAGTAACTATTGTGTTTACAATGTTAACCTTTATGGTCTTGCCATATTCATCTAAGTTGATAAATGCTTACAAGAAGAAATAGCAACTAAATATTTTTTGATGAATGCATCAGCTGGAATGAATGTCCTTAACTTAGAATTTAACACATATGAAGGTGAAGCCATTTAAGATAAAATTTATCAACGTATTGGTTAGACCTTGAAACTTTTATGTTGTACAGACTCTTAATGACTAAAATAATAACCAGTTTACGGTAGGTGATCCATCAGACCTAAGATAAGCTTTAGTATGTGTTGAATCAGTGGTAATGCAAATAAGACCTGGTGCATCAGCATGAATATATCCCTATCAGTGGATAGTTTGAATTTAGTAGCAGTAAATTGTAAACCCCTTATTCTTACACTTTACGAAGTAAGAGTATTTGTGTTTTCTTAAACATAAACCTTTTATTTTCTTATTCTAATTGTAAACAATCTTATTTAAAGATCTTTTGACACTGACAACTATGACAGATATCAGATAGTTCAGTAATATTAAGAACTATAATTCTACCTCTACTAGAATAAAGAATAGATAATGGATTTTACCTCAGTAAGCATTGATATGTGCTTAGCCACTAATGTCTTACTGAAATTTGTATTGCAAACAAACTTGTACATAAAGACTTTATAATTTTTTACTTGCAACAGCCAATCTTTTTACCTGTAATCTGTAAGGATAGAAGAAACTTTCTGCATTAGCTCAAAAGCTAAGTAAGCCCAGTTTTTCATGACAGCCCCACCTTATGTCGCAAAAAGAAACAAGTCAGTAAACTGAAAACATTTGTTCTATCAATCTATGCAAATAACAGATGAATTCTAATAATAAGCTGATAACCTTTAACTAATTAAATGATTATTTAACTGCATTTATGTTAATATTATGTAAATTAAAAAAAATTAATTTTTCGGAAAATTTGGGGTTTTGACAGATAGGTTTTTATTTCATGGACCACAATGGATGGGTCTGTCCCTAGAATTTCTTCATAAGACCATGAAAAAATATCATGTAATTCTTTGAAAAGTGCCTTGTATGCTTCATATTCTTCTGCCGAGCAGTTTTTCCCAACATGAACATGCTCAATGGTACCAAGCTTGGCTGATATGTCCATCAAATTTGTTCGAGTAATGTTGCATAGGTTTCCTTCAGAATCTGTGTCTTGCAACAATATAGGATTTTGAGGTGTGTTGACAATATCAATGGGAAACAAGGATGCAAAGTCATGGTCTACCGAACTAGTATTGGGGAGGAATGAAGATCTATGATGGTGATCCTCCCAGATAGGCTCATTCGTACTCATGATCTCCATAATGGACTCATCGAAAGGAAAAGTCTCAAAGAGATAATCTAGAATAGGAAGAGAGTGTTCTAACAAGTAGGGCAGGTGGTAGGGGTCCAAAGCCACTAGATGAAGTCCATCAATGTGGTCATTGGAAAGGGTTTGAATGATGTTGTACATTTCTTTGTGTGGACTCAACGAGGTGGACTCAACAATTTCTTTTCCCTTTGGATCATAATCAAATGATGCAATCATATTTACTGTCACTGTGTCTGTGTTAGGAGGAGTGGATGGAAAAATCCCCATAAGGGATGAATTCTTCAACATGCCTACCCCAATCGACTGGTAAAGAGGAGGGGACTGGCCTAACATAGGGATGTTATTAGCCGTAGAGGTAGTAACATCTGGCATACAAAAATCGAGCTGGTCAATGGTGAAAATTCTCCCTAGATGTGGAAATTGGACAGTTTGAAATACCATTGAAGCAATAGCAGTCATGGTGTAAAACCAATTTCTTCCTAGAAGGAGGTTGTAATCTAACAGGGAATCTACTGCTTCTACTTTAATAGAAATAGTTTTGCCCCCAAGCTCGATTGAAAGGAATGATATGAGACCATGGGGTTGGAAACCTCATCCATCAAAGGATTTCAGAGTCGTAGGTGATGTTACAAGCTCGAGAGAGCCAATAGCTTTCCAACAAGATAGGGACAAAACTGAAGATGAAGCTCCTTCTATTAAGACAATTCTAAAGACCTTCTTTTCGACTACTTTCGTTATGGTTTGGAAAGAGATTTTGTGAGGTATTCTAGACTTATAGTTCTCGACATTGAAATGAATCAAATTAGTATTGTCCAGGTGTAAAGATCCTAACGTAGTTAACAATTTTTTGCGTTGTGTAGGACAACTTTGGAGTACTTCCAAGGTAGACATTGCACATGGTTCCTTAGCGAGATATTCAACTAAATTATAAAATTGAGCATCTCGGGCATTAGGTTTAAAAACAACCTTCCTAAGATTACTCTTGGGTGGACGCAAAACCATGTCGAGAGTAGGTTTCTCGATGGTTAGGGGGACAGTAGACGAGGATTCAGGAGAACCACTAGAGGGAGCTTTTCTTGAAGAAGAATTGTCTTCTTTTTTGTCTACAGGTTTCTTGTAACTCTGACTTTGAGTTTGAAAACTAATAGTATCCAAGGACATCATGTGAATTTCCTCTGAAGAACTAGAGTTTCCCTAATTAGACATGTGGTCTATCAGTTGTTGTTGAGAGGGAAAAGGATCTGTGAGAACTGCGGGTGCGAGATTAGTTTTCAAAAATTGGGTGATTTTGTCCCGATGAGGACACTCTTTTGTGAAATGGTCACCTCCACATAGGAAACATGGATATTTTTCTTTTCTTTTCCCTTTATCTTTATCATTGGTAGTTGGTTTTGGATTCTCCTATTGGTTTCCAGGTTTTTTGTTTTTAGATGGTTTCTCGTAACTCTTACTTCGAGTTTGAAAACTAATAGTATCCAAGGACATCATGTGAATTTCCTCTGAAGAACTAGAGTTTCCCTAATTAGACATGTGGTCTATCAGTTGTTGTTGAGAGGGAAAAGGATCTGTGAGAACTACGGGTGTGGGATTAGTTTTCAAAAATTTGGTGATTTTGTCCTGACGAGGACACTCTTTTGTGAAATGGTCACCTTCGCATAGCAAACATGGATATTTTGCTTTTCTTTTCCCTTTATCTTTATCATTGGTGGTTGGTTTTGGATTATCCTATTGGTTTCTAGGTTTTTTGTTTTTAGATTTACCTTTCTTTTTATTGTTGCCGGGTGTTTGAATACTCTGAATAGAATTGACCTCGACA
This sequence comes from Pseudotsuga menziesii, assembly GCA_001517045.1. Classification (NCBI taxonomy): domain Eukaryota; kingdom Viridiplantae; phylum Streptophyta; class Pinopsida; order Pinales; family Pinaceae; genus Pseudotsuga; species Pseudotsuga menziesii. The sequence continues at coordinate 76,364 of LPNX010321690.1, read as the reverse complement.
AAAACCTTGGGATTTGAAGGAGTGGGGGTTTCATTCTAGGGTTGCTTGGTAGGTTTGGCTGCTGACAGGGACTGGATTGAACCAACAATCCCATCAACAGGGACTTCTGCTGGTGGCTTTGCAGGATTGGTGGTTGGGCAAGGAGCTTGAGGGATCAAGTCATACAAAGTTCCGGACTAGGAATAGACCAAGTCCAGATATTGGGATCGACCAATGTCTTTCTCTTCAGTAACAACACCGCCCATAGCCACATCTCACACGATCAGAGGCAACAAAGATTTAGTAAACCAATCAACTAATAACTGATCCGACATAGGAGCCTTAATAAGTCTTCTCCACCTTCTCCACTCATGGATATGATCAGATATGTGGGTGGAGGTGTTCTGTCATAGAGAAATTAATAGATTAGTGCCCATTTCATAACGGATAGGAAGCTAAAAGTACGTAAGAAATACAGTTTCCAAAGAGCCAAAATCAACAAACGATTGTTGTGGAAGTTCAATGTACCATTTCGCGGCTGTACCAGTCAAATTTCGTTGAAAGAGTCTTAAACAAACTGAATCATCCATAAGGGAGTTTGAAGAACACCACAAATGGAATGTCATGACATGGTTTTTTGGATCGTCTCCCTACTTCCCATAAAACTTTGGAATGTCCAAAAATAACTTTACTAGAGTGGGAGGCAATGAGGGGTTATGTCGAATGGGATCATTAATCAACTTGGACAAATCGGGAAAGTCCAAAGTTTATAGGAAAGGTAACTAACGATTAGGTTGCACATACTAGTAATATTGATATGGCATATAAGTACCAGTAGGAATGTAAGTAGACTGATAGACAGGTTGTTGTGATGAAGAACTACCGAAATATCCACTCACAGGGGGTTGATTTCCAAGATCAAGACTGTTAGGACCGCCCGGGCCTCTGGGAGGAGGATCGCTAGGGCCTCCAGGACCACTAGGACCATTGGGACCACTAGGACCACCAAGAGGCAGACTACCAGACCCTCTGGGACCCCTAGGAGTTAAACCTCCAGAGCCACTGGAACCACTAGGAGGAGGGCCATCAGACCCTTTGGGACCATTAGGAGGGAAGCCAGCGGCCCCCCCAGGACAACCTAGACCATTAGGACTGTAAGGAGGAAAGCCACCAACCTACCCTTTAGGACCATTAGGCCCCCTAGGGGGAGGACCTCCATAAGGTGGTCCTCCGGCACCTCCCATAGTATGTATAGGTATCCCTCCCATAGCTGGCATGTAGGACCAGTTAGGTTTCCCCCATGGCATGAAAGTATTACTAATATATGGAATTATAGCTTAAGGTATTCCTGTAGGGTTGGATGGATAACCAATGTTTCGTACAGGTACTTGATTTGCTGTGTAACCATACCCCCAAGAGGTTTGATTGGTTATAGGTTGTGCCCCCAAGGGCTTACCTGAACTGGATGGGGGTTTACCACATTTGTGTGGGTAGGAGGGACATAAACTGTAGATTTCTCTATACTAGAGGTATTTCCTTGACTAGGTACAATCCCGGTGACAGATAATGTAGGTCGTGCCAGGGGTTTCCCCTCGTCACTGGAAGGTAATGATGAAACATGAATTGAATGTTGAGCCTCGGGTTTGAAAGACCCAGGAGGATTGGGAATAGACATAATATGGGAAGCGGTGGGGTTGGAAGTTTGATCTGGATTACGTGCAGTCACTGTGCAATCTAGAATCAATTCAATGGGTCTCATAGAATCGACAAGTGAACGATATCCCACAGGAACAGCTGTGGAACGTGATGGTGGTGTGCCCAATATGTCATCTATTTTCTTTTCAATCTCTTGTGCATAGAGAATAGCTGCCTGGTATTGTCTACGTTCTTCTTCATCTGGTGAAATTTCTTCAGAAAAGTTTAAATGTGTGCCAAATGAGGCAATAGCTTGTCCTAAGAGGTGTCCCAAAATGGAGCATTGGGACCATAGTCTGGACGGGTAGTATAATCAACATGAACTTCTGTGGGAGAATGGAATGAAGTATTACCTCGAGAAGATTGTTGGACCAAGGGAGGCGAGTGTGAAGGATATGGTCCTCCACTTTCTGCAACCACATTCTCTCCCACTTGGGAGTTGGTAGCAGCTCCTTGGTCGATAGCTTCCATAGGATTTTCTCCTGAAACAGGAATAAAATCAGGTGGCGATCCCCGTACTCTTCTAGAGTGTCTTAGATCATCCGGTTTGTATAGCTCCTATCTAACCTGGGGTCTCAAAACTAGAAAACACACCAAAAATTTCCATACTCAAGCTATAGGCCAAACAAGCAAACTTAAATGACAGGAGAAGTTCAGGTAGTCAGGTCTCTCACCAAGACTGCCAAGAAGGTGCCACTCATGATATACCTCAAGGGTACATGTGTAGTAATCTCCCCGAATGCTGTTTTCAGTGTATGGCGCCAAGCAAGATGGCCAAAGGGATTTTCTCAGATGGATAAGGTATCCTAGTGGGGTCTCCCAATATACGCAAGGTACGTGGGAGCTCAAATCAGTAGTAGTGGTGTCTAATGCATAACCGTTCACAAGGGGCCTTCCGATATATAATCAAGTGCAAGAAGTACCTTTCTATATACCTCAAGGGTACGTGAAAGGATGTTTGATATACCGAGGTATGTGGAAGAACCATGTGATTCTCGGGATGTAATGTGAACGAGTAACAACAGCTCCTATGCTTAATGATGCCCAAACACATCTCTAGACTATCACTCAAATTTATATGTAAATTTTAACCTATAACTACCGTTAATTTTAAAGTGGATGGTTAGGTGAATGCATGGAATTTTGATAGAAAAAGTAAAACCATGCAGTATGCGGATGCAAATATTTCACTTTACCGTTCGTGGTATGCCTACCCATGGGAGGGAAAGAGAGTATTTATTTTCGTTTTAGAAACGAAAATTCCCAAACAACTATTTTGAACCAATCAAAATCAAAGACAAGCAACACATTCCAAACCCATTTTCCTTTTCTGAAAGCAATCAAAAGGGGAAGAGTCTCTTTTCCTAAAAGAAAAATAAGAAGCACTCTACATGCATATGCACTCTATTTTTTAATTTTTCTTAAAACATAGATAGACCTAACTTAAAACTAGACTATTTTTTTCTTTGGTGAGATAGTACTAATGCAAAAGAGACAAAACAACACAGAGAACCTGAAATCTTGTGAGGCTAATCAGAGATCCAATGCCTTATGCTCAATAATGATAATGAGCTAATCTCAGTAAAAATAAAATCTTTTTAACAAGCAAAAAGAAGTCCTCTATGGAAACAAAAAATGAAATCAAGATGATAATCAAATGGTTTTTCTTTCAGTCTTTATAAAAGAAATGAAAAGAGAGCTCACTAAAACCTAAGCTTTCAAAAAAAAAATCCTTTGACAATCACAACCAACAAGCACGGAAGGAATTGAATAATCAACAAGCCTAGTCTAGATTTTGAATTCTTCAATCAAACAAATCTTTTACCACGGAATTCCCAACCATGAGCATTCAGATTCTAACACACAAGCTTGATAGTGCAGGGCTGAAAGTAAACAAACTCAATTTTTTGCAAAAAATGATGAAAAATTAGTTTTAGAACAAGGCATACCTAGCACCACGCTGGAGGGGTCTTGACAGAGCAGTTTTGGATGAGCACCGCTTCTGGATAACGGGACTCAGGTGGTGCCAACCGCTTATGGATAACAGAGTTCAAGCAGTGGCACCACTTGTTTCCAACAACACATGTGCGGTTCCCTAAATAGATCCAAAACACAAGGAGAATGAAATATCAAGTTAGAAATTTATCAGATCAAGGAAAAAATTGATGGATTGATAGTAAAAAGAGCATATAAATTAAAAATAGTTCAGATCTGAACATATCTGAAAGTTTCAAACCAAAATTCACTAAGTCAGATGGCATATCTGACTGAAGAGAGTTGGATATGGAGCCTGGATTTGGACAAGAGTTCAAGAACTAAGGAATATTAGATCAATTGAGATCTGCACTAGTCCCCAGCAGAGTCGCCAAATTTATTATCAGGAATATTGCACCTTCTGCAGACAGAAGTTGTTCCTCTAGTATGAATGGTTCAGATCCAAAACAAATGAGTGAACGACAAAGGATGAATACCTTCCTTGAATACTGTAGACACCTTGAATACTACTTCGATTGTGAACCTATGTACCTACAAACATATCAAACATGCAAACACATCAAAGCTACCAGAAAATCATCTACTTATCCATGTTAGTGACTAAGGAATCTAACAACATGTACATGTGAAATCAGAACAACAGTAATGTGGGATGGAAATCAGCTTTGCATTAAGAATGTATGGAGAATCTTACAATTGTTGCCTTAGTGTCGACAAGCCCCGCCATGAGACAAACACTTCATCCCCATAAGCTCCAAATTTGCTCTCTATGATCTTCAATGATTTGAACTAAGTAGTCAATCCAACAGCATAACAATACCTCTATAGTTCTCCCCCTCAACTATGGATATGAGCTTGTATTTATAAGGCTCAATGAATAAGAATAGTTGAGAGAATTGTGGGTGAGGTGGCTCCAAGATCGTACCATGGGGGATATCGAGCTCAAACTAACCCATAATGATAAGGATAATGGAGGACACGAGGTTCAAGTTCTAGAAGCCTCGAGAAACTTCTCTTTTTCCCATTCTACCCAAGGTACCGCTTTTCTTCCCTTATGATAGAGCGATTTAGATGAGAACCACTTTTAGACCAAAGACCATAGGTGGTGGCACCGCTTCTCTAAAACAGGATACAGGCGGTGCTGAGCAAGGTACCGCTTATTAATCACAGGACAAGCATGGTGCAAACAGAGCAAGTTTCCACTCTAAGTGTTGGGATTAAGGGAAAACATGGAAGTTAAGGGTCTTATCACATGATGGTGACAGGATTTAGGTATGACAAGGCTAGAAATAGGATTTTGTTAATTCTACATTTATTAGACCTTTCTTGTTCTTCATAATCTTCAAATGCCCTTGTTCTTGAGTAGAGACTCTGCTTCTTTGGGTATCTTCCTTTGTGAACTTCTTTTCTTTGCTTGGATTCAACATTATTATTTTCTTTGAAAGAACATTTGAAAGCAAAGTGTCCAATTTTTCCATGATTGAAACATTTCAAAGGTATATTTCCTTTATACTTACTTGTACTTGTTTTCATCCTGCTGACAAAATGATCCATCTCTTTGTTGAAGATTGTGTAATTTCGAAAGATATTATTCTTGTATTCTTGATGTATTATTATTGTACCTCCTTCGAAGAATATTATTATTGTAATTAATCATGTAAAGAACCTTGAAAGAATCAATGTAGTTTGTATTAGTTGAGTCAGACTAGAAGAGTATAGAAAGAGCATATTATTTTGTACCCTAGATAAGTCAGACCAGTGAAGTTGACAAGTCGAAACCGTAAGGAAAAGTCTCTTGAAAAACATGTATAAATAGAGAGGATGCATCTCTCATTTGGACACTATTAACACTGAAATTGTTCCCATTTTTTCCCCATTTTTCGATCTGTTTCCTTTAAATTGTTTGACTCTTATTCACTTTTCATTTTATTTTTATCTTGAATTTTAATAATTTTGAATGTCTTTTATTGTTTATGTTATATTTTTTCATTTTAATTTATTTTACCCCTAAGTGGCTTATTAAATCTTATATTTCTTTCAAAGTCTTCAAAATACTTATTTAGGTTCATTCTAATGTTTATATTCAAGGTTTAACTTCTATTTTGAGTGTGTTTTCCCAATTTGTCATGTTGAGGTATTCCCGCAGCGCAAAGTTCATATCACATACATTAGCACATTGTAGGAATCTGAGATCATGAAGATCATGGTTCATCGATGGTGGGAGGTGGTCTGTTGCATGTGGTGATGACATAATACCTCTAGACACCTGTTCGATGAATTACAACATATGTAAAGCTCATTGAATTTTATCATTCAAGAAATCACCGATTTGAGTGGCCATGAGTTATAATTTGGGGGTTACGAATTTCAAAGCAGAGGAACGCAATTGGGGATGATTATGAGAATATTTTTGAAGATGAAATAATGGAAAAGGTATCTAATTCAAATCCTGAATAAGCCAGTAGCAAAAGAATCCCTAAAAAGAAAAAGAGATGCATAGTTATGCTCTGTTTTTCCCTGTTTTGGTCATTGCAATTGAGTGCGGATCACAGGCTGATGGAGATGAATTTTAGAAAAAAAAGAGGTTTTTTTCCACAATAGAATCATTAAAAAAAATATCCGTCATTTTTGAAACAGGTGTCATCGTTTGAAATATTCAAATTGATCTTTGCTTCCTATTTTTCAGGGTTTAAAATATTTAATAATTTATTGTTTTAGTCACAAATTTTCAGCATGTCTTCTGATCAATTGGAGAATAATTTAAAAAAAGAGAGAGTTTTTTGTTCATAATGGACTCATTTAAAAAACACTCTCTCAGTTTCCACATAGGTGTCCTGGATTGAGAGATATGGAGGCGTCTTTGAGACCCAATTTTTGAGAAATTCGCCAAATTTCCCCAAAATTCGATTTTCTATTTTGGTTAATTAGTCTTTAAAGATTCGAAGTTAGTTTACAACTACTTGATGTAACTGATTTAAATCCCGACCTAGAAGGTAGTTATCAAACTACCCTATTTTGTAAATGATAAAAGGAAGAAAGTCTAGACTAGAAGGGGTGGACTTTTGTTTCAAGAAGGATATAGAGCTAGGAGCATTTGGATATACAATCAGACTGATGCATATGAATCTAATTTAAGTTTTGTATACTGAGAGTGATTTATACATGAATACAAGCCACTCTATTATATCTATTGATTATGTTTATGGCCATTTTGACCACTCAACCTATGATTTCATTCCTTGTTTAAAGTTTTTTCTCATGTGAATGCTCATGTGTTCTGGACTGAACCAGTATTGCGCAAACATTTGTTTATGGTTTATGTTTATTATCTTACATTTTTATAGCTCAGTTCTTAGATATTTTTACATGATTTAGTTTTTGCATTAGTTGGATGATTAATTACCTTATTGAAAATGAAAGCTTCAAACCAAAAAATTACAAAAACAATTCCCATTTTCTTTTAGTTGTTTTGAGATTATACTAGCTTGTTCCCTTTGTAGTCTAGAGACAATTTATAGCACAAACAAACACATCAAGCACTCAAGCATTTTTCCTAGAGAGAGAAGAATAAGAACTTCACTAGAGGAGGATGAGTAGTTGCATTGTGAAGACATCTTATTCTTAGGGTTTCTATCTTATCTTATTCTCAAGATCCTTTTGTGAAAGAGCCTTTATTCTTGGATTATACTAGAAGAAATTGTACTTACCAACGAATCTATATTGAATAAGTTTGTTGGGTTTTCTTCCCTTGTAGGGTTTCCTAGAGGAAAAATCTTTGTGTACTTGTGTTTTGTTGTGCTTTTATTTCTTTCAGTGATCCGATTGCATATGGTTACTGTGGTATAATGAAAATTGTTTCAAGATCTAATATAACCATCATTGAAGTATAAAATTCTAACATGGTATAAGAGCCATCTTGAAATAAGTCATAGTGTAGTTGTAACTAATGAAAGTTGGAAACTAGGGATTCATGTTCTAGGCACTTACCTCCATAGATCAAATTGAAAAGGAGTTCTGATCAATTCTCCCTAGGAGTGTGCATATTCCTATAGAGATAGATTCCAGATCCGATAATTTTCAGTTTTGGCCCTATCATTATTGCTCAGAAAAACTAGGGCATACTATTTTTGGAAATTCTATCCACAGATCTAGAAGAAAAGGAATATTGTTCAACTTTTCTTAGGGAGGTGCATCTCTCTCTCATTTTATATTTGGAATAATTCCAAATCTGGAAAATTAGAGTTTCTATAACTAACCCAAGATCAACCATAAAGCATATTTTAGAAGGCATTGAAGCAAGCACTTGATTGGAGCATCTCTGTTGGTATGCATTATTATATTTATTTCCATTTGAGGTTCTCATTTAATCAAGATGATAAAAAATTCCAAGATTGATGACAAGATTGGAGGAGATGAGAACATCCGAGCATGGAAGTATAGAGTGATTCTCTTATTATAAGAGCATGACTTACAAAACTATGTTAAAGAAGAAGTTGTAGAGCTATAGGGAGATGAAGACAAGGATAAACATAAGAATAATATGATTAAGGACAAGAGGATCATTTTTGAATCCATCAAGGATCACTTGATCCCACGTGTATCCTCCTTTAATACTCCCAAGGGGATTTTTGATTCTTTGACTAGATTGTATGAAGAAAAGAACATTAATAGGAAGATGAACTTGAGAACTCATCTTAAGGGTGTGAATATGAATAACTCATAAAGTATCCAATCCTATTTTAAAAGGGTTTCCCAATGAAAGAACAACTAGAATCTATAGGAAACAATGTTGAAGAATTAGAATTAGTGATGACTTCATTGAATGGTCTCCCAAAATCATGGGAATCATTCATCATCCTCATCATCATCATCCTCCTCATCATCCTCATCCTCATCATCATCATCATAGTCATCCTCCTCCTCCTCCTCCTCCTCATCATCATCATCCTCATCTTCATTATCATCATCATCATAGTCATCATCCTCATCATCATAATTGTCATCATCGTTATCATCACCACCATAGTGATCATCATCCTCATCATCGTAATCATCATCATTATAGTCATACTACTCATGATCATTATCATCATCATCATCATCATCATCCTCCTCCTCATCATCATCATCGTCATCAACATCACCATCATCATCATTGTAATCATCATCATCATCATTATAATCATTGTCATCAT
>LPNX010321690.1:0-65000 GCA_001517045.1 Pseudotsuga menziesii | reverse complement strand
GGACTGTCTTATGACATAAAACATGTTTTGTACCACTTCTCCTATTTTGTGCATGATTTTGCATATGCCACGCTTGTCCACTGCTAATGAAAATTCACACACTTGTGTAACTCTGTCTATAGATTCTGAATATGTAATTTTTATTTAAATCTATTATCTTTTTCTATTTTTTATTTAATTTTAAATGGACTAACGTCAATATAACACAAAAGGTAGGCTATTTGCTTCGGCAATAACTTTTGATTGGCTCACCTATTTAGAAAATGGAAAAGAACCCACACAAGAAGACACAAATACCTACATCCTAAAAAAATATCATTCATTGACTATGTTAAGACCAAGATGTGGTAGACCAACGCTCCACCTTGTCATTTTAGGGCGTCACTGACTTCCTTAATTTGAAAAAAAAAATATAACATAAATAAATATGGAAAAATAACGCTCCACTAGACACACATGTTATCTACTACTCTATATAATATTTTTCACAAAATTCCACCATTTTCATACCAAACGAGTGAACCAACGCAAACATATTCATTATTTTTCGGGAAAAAATAACATACCAACCTTAGAAGAACCTCGTTTTTTGGGATTTATACTTAGTTTCCATAAATAAAAGTTATATATTCTGGAGGTAATCCGATTTTCCACGTTTCATATTCTTACGCCATATTCCAAATATTTGTGTAGGTACCTCTAATATTGCTTTTTGACGTTTAGATTTCTATTTTTCCAGAAGTCCATTGCAACGAACGTGTCACAAGTGACTAGTATTAGCTTGCACCAACCCTTTATGGCTACAATATTTTCTCACTAAGTTGGGCATCTAGTTCTATCGGCCTACTGTCATTTGGTGTAACAGCCAAATCACTCTGAAGTTCTGCAGAGATCCAGTACAGAGGCAAATGACGAAGCACATAGAGATCGACGTGCACTTCATCAGATATTTGGTACACGAGCAGGTCATCGACTTGAAATTCTATCCTTCAGCTGAACATACTACCGACATCTTCACCAAGACCTTCACTGAGCAGAAGTTCCACTCTCTATGCAATCTTATTGGATTNCTAGAAACTTCCTTTTTCTTCTTTTTCTACATTGTATCTTGAGGGGGGGGGGGGTCCCCATGAAGGCTTCACTTAGTGAACCTCTCACATAGCATGTGCAATCATTGAGTATTAAAGAGTACCCTTAATTTCTGTAGATATTGGTCCAAACTCCTTTTGTTGAAACCCCCTCCCAATATCTAAAATGTCCCCACCTCCCTTTTTTATACCCTAATCCTTGTAAACCTCCCTAACCCCCCACCCTAAACCCCTCATGCCCCCCAATACCTACAATATATTGGCCTAGTTTTTAAGAAATTTAAAACCCACAATATGAACTAACGTGCTAGGATATTAGTCAACAAGTGAATCCCCCGTGGGTTTCCCATGAGGTTTTCCCTCTTTCCTCATTTTATTTCAGTGTTCATTAGTTGCATTGTTTGGGTGACCTATTATGTCCTTAGTTTCCAGTGCCCTTTCTTTATTACCCCATAGTAGTGTTCAAGGGGGGGGGGGTGTTGGAGATACTACACCCAGGTAGGTTCCCATGTAGGATCACCTTTGTTCACTTCATAACTGACAGGCGTAACTGATGGAATGCATTAGATCTCTATAGACCACCACTATGGCATGCTTCCTCATCGGAGATACTCAAGGAATATTATATGTATTGTAATATTTTTCATATGTCAACATGGAATTATTCCATTCCTTCTCTCTGGTTTTCACTATTTTCTGCTTTGCAAGATGTGTGTTCTCTCTTTCTATATAGATCTTTCTGTGTAGGTGTTCAACACTCATCTACAATGGTAAGAGGATTTGTATCGATGGAAAAGATTACTGAAATTGTAGTTTTGGTTGTTGGAGTTGCAATTTTTATTACAATAATGGATTCAACGATCTCAATTACCATTGGTGGCACAGGGCACCTTGACTAAGCAATTTCACCAACCCAAAACTGTGATTTCAACCATTTTGGTAGAATATAGCCGAAACATCCACCGATATACTGGTGCAAATTGTATAAACATTAGGTTACTTCGTATATTAGTATGAAAAAATTAAGGAATGACATAATCAAGGTATAAACAAACAATTAAATGGAATATCCTTCATATCTATGATATGAGCAAATAATTAACGGATTAACCTTGATATCTATTTATACATTTTGAAATTGCATTAATATTTAATTACCAAAGCTATAAGACAATAACCACAATTCAAAGTAGATTGTCTAATCTTCTATATTGCATTGCTTTATTTGGTGTAACCGACAAGGGAAATTAAATGTGCTATAGTCCCAAAATATTTGAGAAACTATCTATATCAAATGGAGTAGTGAGATAAATAATCTCTACAAGGACTAATAATACTGAGAAATTATTTATATAAAATATAAATCATCATACTTTATCCAAACAAAATGTAATCCCAGAGAATTATATATATATATAAACTTTGGGGGAATGATAAAAATAAGATTTCCCTCTAATCATGGGATTGTGGTTATAAAATTTAGAGTACACGCATGGTAACTAAGTAAAGATAGAAATAGTAACTCATAAATAACAAGCATCACTAGGAACCTAATATCCTTTATTCAAATTATGAGGATAAACCTAGGAAAATTTTCATTAGTAATTAATAGTGTAACATTAGGTAAAAGATATATTGGGCATATTTATTCAAAATTAGTAATATATATATATTGGAGATATTGCACCTCAATTTCATGTATAATGGATTTAATTCATGATGACAACAATTGAATAGCTCTAATTATAAGTGTGATTCCTGCAAATGCTTCAATTTAATAAAATAAAAATAATATGTTGACTCAACTCTCCACTTAATATAGAAACAATGAGTGCATATGCCTACTTATCTTTGTTATTCCATATGGAAATCTCTTTATTTGTTCTAGGTTCTTTAGGTGCAGTGTCACCCTCTCTTTCACAAATGTCATCCCATAGATCATTGAATATGATGGGATGATTGATCTTCCTTGACCATTTTAGATAGTTTTCCTTTCCACCGAGAACCACTCTGAGAATTGAAACTAGAGAATGCATCTTTATAAGCAGAATTACTTCAAACTCTGCAAATAACTCAAAGGTAATATGCTCCTCTCCTTGAAATAAGTGACAAATCCTATATTAAATTAGTATCATTGATCAAAGGAAGAAAAAATTATGAGCCATTAATTTATTCTAGAATTAAATGGTCAACAACCACAACCAGTGGACAAGGAAATATGGTAAATTTTGTTGGAAAGACACATCATTTTGAGAACACCTATGACTATGAATATATTCCATTGAAGTCATGAATTAGATGATTCAAACTATTCAACAAGGAAACAAATAAAATATATGGAAACCTCGTGCAATGAGGATCATCTTGATTTCGAGGCATTCAGAATCATATTATTCTGTCCACGCTCCATAAAGATGACATAAATAATTTAACTGGTTGTTCTAAAGAAGTTAAAGAGAGGCTAGATATTGCAACACTCTTCAAGGGATAATAATACCATAACCCGTGCTATGCATGAAGACTACTTGTGTGGCGTTCACTGTGTAATGGCTCTTGGACCATAAAGGGTTTCTTCATGATGCAAGTACTAATGCCTAGTTCTTTGAACCAATGACACTTCCCACCTTAAAATTGTATTTCAATTGTACAATATGCAAAGGTAAAACATGGGCTACACACAAAACATATAGAGTAATATCTTGTAATGGCACATAGATACTAATTTCTTGAGGTAGAAACTCGAGTCACGGGAGGTGAAGAGTTAACAATATTTAGATAGCAAATACATGAGATAGAGACTCAGGTTGCAGGAGGTGAAAAGAGAACATTATGCGGATAACCCACATGTGAATACCAATGCATAAGGGGAAATGAAGATGATGGAGATGAACACAATCTCAACACTAATGAGATGGGTAAACTTGTGGTTGTGGGTTCCTACACTATGTAGACAAGAGATTAATACAAATAAATTTGCTTATATAATATGTGTATTAAGGTTTTATCGAAGGTAATATGTGTGACTATAATGGAGAGATATCACACATGTCAAGAAAATTAGGGTTTTCAAAATGTCTAAATGCCTAGGTTGAGGTAGAAAATATGCTACACATGAAACAATATATAGAAGAGAATCTCTAGAGAAATTTTCAATAGGAAAACATACTCACAAAAAATTCATAGAGTTATGAAAAAAAATAGGGCTATGATACCACTGATAGGTTGGATAACTCCGCAATGCATTCAAATGAATAAGATTCACCATGAGATTCATGTAAACATATAATATGTGACCTTTGTTTTCATATTTAAAATGGTATATTATTCTCATACGAATCTTCTCACCACCTTATGACTCATCAAATGATAATAATATTTAAAATATTTATAATTAAACCATAATTCACAGGATTAGGTTTCTGACATAATCCAATGATACGAGCCCAATGGAATTGACATTTTGTCCACCCAAGCCATTATCATCATTATATGATGAATTACAAATCACTTCCAAAAACCACTAAAGGACACATGGAGAGTTTTCACAGAAGGAAAAGAGTCCAATCCATGAAATAGAATTGATTTATATCAACTCCTACAAGGGTATTTGGGCAAGATTAACATGCATACACTATTCACAAGTTCCAAATCTCAAGTTTTAAAAAATTGACCCCTACTTGAAAAAAATGTATTTTTTTGTTATTGAGGAAAACCATAATTATGAAAATCATTGAATAAAATATGCTTTGGGAGACATTCTCACCAAAATGAGGTGTACGTAGTTGTAATCCAATGTCATGAGTCCAATTGAATTGATAGTTCATTCATGAGATTCCTAATTATTATTTTATGGCAAGTTGTAACTCGCTTCCGGAAGCCATTAAGAGACACATGGTGAATTTTTTCCATGGTATAAAAAATCAAAATGAGCATCAAAATTGAGTGGTGTCAAATCCTAAAAGTGTGTTTGTAAAAGTTTAATGTGCACATGCTATCCAACACCTCCAGATATTGATTTTTCAAAAATTGTCATGTAGTTGCAAAAATTGCATTGTCTCTTATAGACCAACACCCTAGTTCCAAAAATCATCAAATAAAACATGGTCTAGGATGCATACTTGCAAGAGGGATGCCATCTTAGATATAATGCAATGTCATAAGTCTAATGGAATCAATTTTTCATCAATATGACACCTAGTTATTGTTATATGGTGAGTTGCAACTAACTTCCAATAGCCATTAAGGGACACATGGCAATTTCTGTTGGGGACATAAAATCCAAAATGAGCAACAAATTTGAGTGTCGTTAGCTCCTACAAGTGTTATTTGGTGAGGAAAATTCACACTCACTATACACAAACTCCAAATCCCGAGTTAAAAATAAAAAGAATACGAGGTGCAAAAATTGCATTGTTTGTTATTGACAAAACCTAGTTCTAGAAATCATCAAGTAAGACATGCTTTGGGATACATACTCTTGGGAGAGTGGCACATCTCGATGTAAACCAATGTCATGAGTGCAATAGAAATGACAGTTCAATAATATATTTCTTGGTTATCATTATATGGTGAGTTGCAGATGGCTTTTGGAAGCCATTAAAGGACACATGATTTTTTTTTTGCAGGCATACAAAAAAAACCAAGCAACATAATCAAGTTCCATCAACTCTGATAAACATGTTTGGGAAATATTTACGTGCATACACTATCCATGGGTATATTCAAAACTCAACCCAACTCTCATTCAAAACATACTCCAACTCTTTGATGAACTATGGAGAGATGAAATAAAGGATTTTGGAAAAGATTAAGCACCACTCAATATTAACACGATACTATTTCAAATCCTTGAAGGTTCTTGGCCTATTAGATTGTCCAAACATCCATAAAATATCTATCCAAAAAATCTCCACGTTGCTGGAAATGAAACATGAAAGTAGGAAATGGCATGGGCTTATCTTAGCCATACTTAAGAGCACAAAGAGGAAGGGAATACTGGAGGGATCGAAGAGAAAAATAATGATGAGTACAATGAATCAATTATCATACTATCTTGAATGAATATATATTGCAAATGATGAAAGTCGAGTTTGGATAAATTATGTGTCAAACATAAATGGAAAAGAGATGGAATTTCTTGGCATGAAAATTCTTTGGAAAATATAATTTTTTAAAATAATAATTTATTTACCATCAAATATTGTTACTTGAAGGCTATAAGCCTTTTATAACCCCCTATTGATTTTATAAAAGTTATCCTTGGAAAATAGAGGAAATTTTGAAAACAAATTTCATGCAGATGTTAATCATTTTCCTTTTTGGTTTATGACTCTAATTTTGATATGAACTCCCTTGAATGACTTGAGAATGGTTCTTTAATATCTAAGTATTTCCCTTTCCATCCCCAATTGGTGGTTTCAATTTGGAATACCATTGTGACTTAATGTTTCATTTGTGGATTGTGGACTTGCATGTAAAATTATGCACATGATGATGGTTGAATCTCAAAAGTTTGGCATCTAGGTGAACATGGTTATGTAGAGGGAAGCCACATTTTGGGATGGATCGACTCACCAAAAGCCTTCAATTCCCATATTGTTATTTAATAGTTTGACGCTATTTTTTAGACCTGAAGATGTTGTTATAGGTTCATCAAGTTGCTATGGATGCCTCTTGAGGTTGTTTTAATAATAAGCCTAGGACTCCAAATATGTAATTTAGGACTTCGAATTTTCTAGACCCTTCTAGAGTATTTCAGTTTCTTTGGAACCCTCATATGTACTGTAAAAATGGAAGTGACCACCCTGGCATTTTAATACATGAGAGATGGAAGAAAATATTGCAATCTTTTTCTGTCAAGCAATAATAAAATATCAAAGTTTCCCTTGCCTCACTATTTTACATGTGTACAACAAGGTTTCCACATAAATCTCATGTGCTACTGTTATTATTTTTTTCTTATGTTTTCTTTTTTTGCAGACATCTTGTATCAGTGCCTAAAAATCTTGTAGGGATAAGGTTTCTTAGGAGTGGGAGCTCCAACAATGACAAGAGATTTAACCTAGTTCAAGATTGAGAATTTTGATGGCAATAATTTATCCCTATGGAATATGAAGCTAGAGGATTTTTTGGTTAAAAATAATCAATCCCTATCCTTATAAAGGGTTGCAAATAAATCGAGTTGCATGATAAATAAGGAATGGATAAATTTGGACATGAAGACGATTTTTACAGTTCATATTTTCCTAACAGAATTTGTCTTGTTCAATGTTTCTGAAAAAAGGCCATGAAATCCATTTAGGAGAACCTTGGGAAGCTAAATGAAACTAAATCAACAAGGTTTTCCTGAAAAACAAATTTATGATCTAAGGATGAATAAGGGTTCAACTGTGGCAGATCATCTAAATGAGTTTAATGCTATAATCAATAAACTTCTCTTAGTTGTTGTAAAGGTGGAGGATGAGGGTAGAGAAATAATTTCACTTTGTTTCCTATTATATACATGGGATCATATGGTGGTGACCATCACCAACTCATCGTCAAGAAATCTAAAAATTTGATGATATGGTAGCTACTTTGCTGAGACAAGAGTTGAGGTGAAAACCATATCCGGATCCCTCTAACCGTGAAACCATATCTATGAAAGGTAAATCTAAGAAAATGGGTCAACAAGGGAGATCAAAATCAATATCTAAGTCCAAAGGATGCAATAAAGGGAAGTGCTAGAATTGTGGGAAACCAGAGTACTCAAGGAAGGATTGTTGGTGTTTGAAAAAGGAAAAGAATGATAAAAATGCAAACAAACCATCAACTGAAGCTAGTAGAACATATTCAAAATAGACGGAAATGTGTGAGGATTTATGTCTCATTAACAACAAATATATTTCCACATGTCTCCACATAGAGGTTGGTTTGTCAAGCATCAACCCTATATTGGTGAAATGGTTTACTTGGGTGATGATAAACCTTTGAAAATTGTGAGAAGATAGGACTTTAACATCAAGTTGGACTATGACAGAGACAATATGTTGTGTGATGTACGACATGTACCAAATCTACAAAATAATTTTCCCTCAATAAAAATGACATATAAGATGGGGTATTCTACTATATTTGGTGACAATTGATGCAAAATTACCAAAGGAGCCCTTGTGGTAGAAAAAAGAGACTCTTATGGGACCCTATATTGTTTATGTGGTGATACAGTGACAAATCATGGAACAGCAACAAACTCAAGGAATTCTTTGGATACAGTGATGTTGTGGCATCAACAACTTGTACATGAGTGAAAAAGGTTTAAAATATGCATGTATGAGGTATGCTCTATGGGATTAAGTATTTCCATTTATACTTGGGTGAGCATTGTATTTTTGGTAAACATAAGAGAGTTTGGTTTACTACAAGCTCTGATAAAAGTTCTGATATTTTGCAACTTATTGATTTTGATATATCTGGACCAATCCCCACTTTGTCTATAAATGGCTATATATATTTTATTTCTTTTATAGGTTATTGTTATAGAAGAGTGTGGGTGTATTTTTTGAAAAATAAGACAAAGGATTTGAGAAATTTAAAGAGTTGAAATCATGAGTAGAGAAAATTTTGGGAAAGTCTATTTTATGTCTCAAATATGATAATGGAGTAGAATATTGCTCCAATGAATTTGATAAATTTTGTACATAGGAAGAAATTAGGAAGCAAAATACTACTCCATGCACCTCGCAACAAAATGGTGTGGCTAAGCGGATGAATCAGACAATCATGGATCATGCATGAATCCTGCTCAACACATTTGGGTTGGATAATGGAATCTAGGTAGATGATCTAAATAAAATTGCGTATATAATCAATAGATCACCTACAATTGCGTTGGATGAACCAATTCAATAAGACTTTTGATGTGGTAATCCAGTTGATTATTCTCATTTGTGTATCTTTGGTTGTGATGCATATTTGCATGTGCCTAAAGATAAAAGATCCAATCTAGATGCAAAGGCAAGAAAAAAATTTCTCTCGGATATTATGTATGATGCTTTGTCCTTTTAGTAAACACCGAGTAGGAAGGTTGGGGAATATATGAATGTGGGTTGGTCCCTTTCGAAGAGAGAGTGTCTTTTTGGTTCTTATTGGAAAATAAAGCTATAAATGGGTATAGATTATTGGATCATACTAATCACAAGGTAATTGTTATCTATACTGTTATTTTTAATATAAAAAATCCATGCAAAGGAAGGTGGTATAACAAACACTTGAGATTGTACTAATTAAAGTAGAAATGAGTGAAGATGAAAATGAAGCTTCTAATCAACATGAAGAACAACAGGTTCAATATCTACATGTCCTAGGATCTGTCCAAAAAGGTATTTTTCCTAATTCTTAGTATTATTTTCCTTTGTTAACTAATGATGGTGAATCTAGTTCATTTTAGGAAGCTAGAGAACCTAAGATTGTAGATAAATGGAGGAAATCCATGCATGAACAAATCAAAGAATTACATAAGAATGAAACATGGAAACTTATGGATATCCCACTAAGAAAAAAGGTTTTGTTGGAAATAAGTGGTTATATAAAGTAAATAAGAAAAATAATGGGTTATTGAAACATTGTAAATTTGGCTTGATAGAAAAAGGCTATGTGCATAAGTCATATATAGAATATAATGAAATCTTCTCTTTGCTTGTGAAGCTTACTACTGTAAGGATTTTACTTGCACTTGTAGAAACCTATATGTTGATCTTGAGGAAGAAATTTATATGGATCAACTTGAGGGTTGTAAAGAGACAGGAAAATATAATTTGGTTTGTACACTGAAGAAATATTTGTATGGGTTGAGAAAAGAACCAAGGATGTGGTATAGAAAATTTGGCACCTTCATGAAGATTTAAGGTTTTGGTATAAGTGAAGATAATCATTGTGGATATTATAAGAGGTTTGATTATGGAAGTTTGATTATATTTTGTTGTATGTTGATGATATGCTAGTTGCAGTCCCTAGCATGAATAACATAATTGATCTCAAGGCTCAATTAGGGCTAGGACACTTGAAATTAAAGATTTAGGTGTAGCCAATCAAATTCTAGGGATAAAGATACAAAGAGCAATAATAGTTAGGAATATATGGTTAATTAAAAGGTCATATATAGAAAATATTATGTAGTGCTTCAATATGCAAAATGAAAAACAAGTTAGCACCCCACTTCCTGCAAACTTCAAGTTGTCTTCTGAACAATTTCTTAGCATAGAAGTAGAGAAGACTAGCATGTATCGTGTACCATATTCATCACCATTAGGGAGCCTCATGTTCATGATGGTGAAAACCATAATATATATTGTTCAAGTAGTGGGAGTTGTTATCCGATTCATGGTGAATCTCAGTAAGGAGCATTGGAATGTGGTAAAGTGGATAATATGATATTTAAGTGACGCTTCAAATTTTGTTAGCTGCTACGTATCGACATATTTATAGATTGAAGGTTTTGCATATTTTGATTTTGGTGGAGGTAGATATGGATGAAATTCTAACACGATATATACTTGCTATTGTAATTGTAACTTCGAAAGAAATTATGGTGTATATTATCATTGTATGATGGTGTACCCCCATCAGAGATGTGTTTGCCTCCTTATGGGATGTCATTATTGTGTATGTACCTTGAGGTACAACCTATGTTGTAATTCGGGGCAATAGTCCCTAGTATAATATATTGGAATGTACTTTTGGAGTCTCTCTAGGAGAATTTGACCCTCTTAGGGTAAGAGGTCAGACCACGTCATGTGTTAGGTCAGACACTTGAAGGGTATAAACATGGAGGCACCATCCCTCATTTATACACACTTATGCTCACTCAAGTTCATGTGAGGAGAGAGATAGAGCGAGACACAAAGGAGATATAGATAGCTACAGAAGACTTATTCTTATTGGGGTTTTCCATCTTGTGATATTTTCTTTGTGACGGAACTATTCTGAGGAAGTTTGCAAGGTTTTCTCCTTTATAATTTCCTTGGTGAAAATCTTTGTGTATTGTGTATCTGCTCTATCATGTGTATCTTGTTGTACTTGTTATTCTTTCAGATAAATATCCTAATCAAGTTAATAAGATGAAAACTAACAATACTTTCACTGTTAATGGTGGAGTCGTAATTTGGAAATCTAATTTGTATCAAGTGGTGGATTTATCAACCACTAAAGTAGAATATGTAGCTGGAACTAAGGCTAGTAAAGAGGCAATATGGCTCAAACAACTCATGGATGAATTCAAGAGGATATAGGGGAATATCACTTTCCACCATGACAATCAAAGTGTTATTCACTTTGTGAATAATCGAACATTTCATGATCACACGAAGAATATTGATATTAAATACCATTTCATAAGGAAAGTGGTTGAAGAAGGTATGATGTTGGAAAACATTGATAATAATAATAATACTCTGGATATTCTTATGAAGTCAGTCATGACAAAAAAATTTGAATGGTGCAAAACGTTTTTGGGCTTGCTGAAAAAGTAATGAAGGAAACATTGGGCAATGGCACGTGAGTGGAAAAAATTGACAAGGAACTTCCTATATATTAACTTCAAGTGGGAGAATGTTATGAGATGAAGCCATTATCTATATCCCTAGATATCCAATATTCTTGATGTAGATTTCTTGACTATACTCATGCACAATTATTATGCGTCAAGCGCATGGGGTGGGGGTAAAATGGGGGGATCATCAAGTCCCCCCTCTGAGGTTGGAATCTCACTTGAAGTGAAATTTTTAAAACCTTCTAGTGTATTTTAGTTCCTCCTAAAACCCTCATATACATTGAATAAAAGGGGAGTGACCCCCTAGCATTGTAATACAAGAGAGGTAGAAGAAAGCATTGTAAATATTTTGTCGAGTAATAATAAAGGTTGAAGTTGTCATTTCCCCATGGTTATACTTGTGTATAGCATGGTATCCATGTAAATATCATTTTTTATTGGTATTGTCATTTTCTTCTGTTTTTATGTTTTTCCAACAAGGGTTTGATCATTAAACTCAAAAGTTGAAAAGGAAAATAAATTACAAAACTATTGTCTCCATGCAAGTGCAACACATCATCACAATTTGCTTCTTATAGAAAGATATGGCATGCATAGTCTTCAATGGAATCATAAAGTGTGGAAACAAGATATTCTACAACTTTGTCACAATTATCTTCTTCCAAATCTAATAGATCACGCACAAGACCTGGTGGCATGGAAATTGAGTTTGGTCCTCCAAAGAATATTCATCACACATAGCTTAAAGGTTATGTATATATTCAAGATGTTATTCTTATATGACTTAATATTTCAATTAAAGTTGTGCATTTAATTTTATAGGTCCTTTTTATAAATAGATAAATAATTAGGGTTTTATACCACCTTGATTTTATACCATTTTCCTTAATATATTTTTTTATAAAAATTTATAAAAAGAGACATTATGTGGCAATGTCCCTAAACCATTGGTAACAACTTATGGTGAACAATATTATTTTTATTGTTTGCTTAGATGGTCATTATTTTATTTGATTGTAAATGGTCTAACTTGTTATTCTAAAAGCAATATCATATTAACAATCATGACATAACTACCAGGCCTTTCTCCTCTACATAGAAATGTTTTTCCCATTTTTTATTTATCGTAATGTATCACAAATCTTAAAAATATATTGAAGAAAACAATCCAAAAATTTATAGAAGCAAAACTACATTTCTATCAGCTTTGTTCAACACTTAGGCCTTTTTCTTAAGTAACTAGTCATGGCAATGGAAATCTGAAATATGTATACATGATAACTAAAGAAAAATAAAAAAGAGAAATAATCTTTCAAACTTGACTAACTATTTATTAAAATTTAATAAAAAATACATACATACGTGTTTGCCAAATAAACACATGTAAATCAAGCAAAATATGATTCAAGCTTTGTTTTAACTTGAATCGTCAATCAGAACCTAGAAGAGATTATTCATAACAAGGCACAAGAAAACAAAATTAATCAAAATGAGGATATTAGTCGATAATTAATTAACCTCTAAAGGGTTAATGTATTGGAGAATCTTCCTAGGGATTTAGGACAATGAATCTAGGGTGTTAAAACGTTTTACCATGACAAAATTTTGATGCTTTGGCACAAAAAAAAATCTTGATAGTAATAATCAAACATAAGTTAATAAAATTCATCAAACGAGGATCTTGGTAGCATTAATTAACTTCCAAATGGCCAATGCCTCTTCCTAGGGTATTAGGACAACTAATCTAGGGCATCGAAGCATTATACCATGACAAATTCTTAGCTTCCCTAGCACAACAATAGAGTGCTTAATATCATAACCAAAGATATGATAACAATATAGTGCTTAATATGATAACCATAGATATCATAATAATACAGTTCTTAATATCATAGTCACACATATGATAACATTAACAACATTAATTAACTTCCAAGGAATCAAACTCTTTGAGAATCTTCATAGGGAATTAGGACAACTACTCTAGGGTGTTGAAATGTTTACCATGATAAAGTGTTTACTTGTTTTAGCATGATAAAAAAATTTGCTTCCTCGACACAACAAAAAGCCTCTATAAAACATAGTTGATGAGATCAAAATACCTTCCTACATCTCAAAGTGTAAATGTCAACTTTTCCTTGTGTTATCAGTAGTTTTTTCTATCCTTTAAACCCCTTGAAGCACCTTCGTAGCTAAATATGAAATAATATTGCAACTCCCAACCAAATATGGAAGAAGATTGCAATCAACTAGAAAAATAACATCCACCAAATCAAGCTTCAATAGCATGAAGGTTAGTACACACACTTATTCTCAGTAAAACAAAGTGTGCAAATATTTTGTTAATCATGAACTTTCCATCCAACAACATAGTTAGCATATATATCATGGCACTCAATACTTGTAAAGAACCAATTTATCTTAGGCAGACCAAGTTCATAGCAAGACAAAAAAATCATTTTCATTACTATAAAGTTTAAATGTCAAATACTAGTTGACCTTGTCCTATAGCAAACCTTATTAAATTGTAGGTTAGGGTTCATGCCTAAGTAGACCTATGGCAGATTCAGGTCTTTCTTTACCTTGCATCAAATCGTACTATGCTATATATTGATATGTAAACAAGGGATCATTACTCCAGTATGATGATTAAAATTTTGAATAGATTTAAATTTCATTTTATTACTAAAATTTTCATTTTGGACCATACTATAGCATTGAACCCTCATTCATTCTTTTGTTAAACATTACACTCTTCTCATGAATAGTTTTAATGAAATACGAACCTAAGGATTATATGCCATTTTTTTCACCACGTTGATTACACATCTTGACTTATCTTTAGACAAATGAGATCAATTTGGTTTACCCTTGAGGTACCCTTCAATGCGTCATGTATTATTTGGAAACCATACGACCTTACTATCAAATATGTGGATTTCCTATATGTGGCTTGGGTATTTGTGTGGAACCAAAGTATTTTCACTCGAAAAAGGGACCATTTTTTACACACAAAAGAGCAACCACACAATACATTGAAAAATGGCATCACCATATATAGTTTCAATAGGTGAACTTAAGATTTGCTATACTAATGTCAACAACTTAATATGTCAATATTAAGATCTTAGCATAAATCTCCATACAAAGTATATGCAGCATGTTATTATGTTATGGTTTCTAGAGATATTTGATAATCCTCTCTAAACATGCATTCCAACTTCCAACCTATTTGCACATTGATTTGATTACATGGTAATTTGAGAAAGGAAACACAAAAATTCTCTCCAGTGATTACATGGTATTTTGAGAAAGGAAACACAAAACTAATTTATTCTCCAACATCCAAGCCATAGACACACATATATATCTTGGTCACATGAATAATAAGATCCATACTCCCTGCAAAAGTAGGTCCTAGAGACAGACGAAGCCATTAAAAATAATATATATTCAAAAATTCCTAGAGATAGACCAGCCATAAAAAAACATCTATCCTTTATAATAAATAACCCGCCAATTAAGAGAAAACAAGAATTTATTCTACCCATAAGCACATCCAAATACACCTTCTAAGGTGGAGAAGGAAAATTGTCACCCAAGCCAAAAATAGATATATTGTATCTGATAATTAAGACATAACTTTTGAGATGGATATGAGTTCAAATCTCACTAAATGCACACAAAGCCTATGAGCAAAACAATTTGTAAGCAATATAGAAATTGAGGAAGTGGTTTTGCACCTAGAAAATTACTCCTCGCCACATTGTACCAGTTTCAGCAGTGCAAACCTCCCAAAATCCAACAGTTGCAGTTGCACATCAAATTATTTGAACTTCAATCATGAACATGAAAATATGTATTGGCTCACATTATAATGAAAATGGAATACATGCAAACAAATCCAAAGAACGGTTTTGGAACAAATAGACAATAAGAGGAGAGTAGAGGCAACAACGATGGGGTATAAATCAAATGGCATAAACTACCATTCTCTTTACTCCTCATATTATTTACTACTCTGACATGGAAGTGAAATGGAGGGTGAACAATAAGGGTGATGAGGTAAAAACCACAAATCACAAACCACTAAGATTATACATATGGCCATCTTTAAACTATTTCAAATCAACATAAATTACAACACAATCCAAGCATATCGTGACATGTGATATATATACAATCCAAGTGCACCGTAACTTGTGATTATTTGTACATCCCCAAATTTTTACTCCATCATTTCCATCCGTGATGAAACTTACATATTCTATTTTGAATAAAATTATTTTCTAGACAAAGGGTTCACAAAATTAAAACATGGTATAAAATGCCAAAATCCAAAGTTAAATAAAATTTAAAAAATTATATGTATGTATGTCGTTTACAACATGCCCATCAACTAGGGGTCCATTCCATGGGAGAATCGCAGGGGTTGTATCTTCAGGCGGAAAAAAAAACATGCAAGCAGTAAGTAGATTTTCATAGATGACCCATTTATCAAATGCCTAGTTGATAACATGGTATGGGTATAACAAATTATTATATAATTATTGTTGAATTTGTTATTATATTTATATAATTATTTTTTATTTTGGTGAATCACTTTTACCAATATTAATTTTTAAATATAATTTTAAAAGTCAATTAATTAATTATATTATATTTATGACATTAAATATAATGCAATGTGTATGAAAAGTTTCATTAGATGTAATGTTATAAATATTTTTATGGTTAAACACCATTGAATGAGTTATTGAAGCTTTTATATTTTCTCTCAACACTTGGTATTGATTTCCATGATCCCGTCCCATGTACAAATGGAAATAAATAAGTAAATCCGCTTGTAGAATTTCACAATCGATTTGCAAAAACAATAAAAATGAAGTAAAGATGTAGAAGTTGTCATAAAAATATTAACGACAATCATATTTCAAAATATGAAATATAAAACACAGCTGCTGAAATAATACCCTAAATTTAGTGAATCTTCTAATTTTGTCCACAATTTTAGTATAGTGAATAAGGTATTTTGTAGACATTCATGAGAACAAATTGTATATTTCCACAACAATAAAATCACATATAATTTGATCATTACTCATAGCCTTGAAAATCAATACAACATATGTAAGTTATATGGATTATTGTGGATATGTTCTCCTCTATTTGCATAATCTATGTATACTAGCTAATTACACTTAACTACTATTCTAACGAGATTCTATCACAAGTAATTATTACCCTTATTTACATAATAGAACAACCATTACTTCCTTGAATAATACTTATAATCTCATTGCTTAAGTATCTACCTAATTAAAGTTGATCATGATGGCTCTTTGAAATATCAATATTATGACTCTCTCTTAGTTCCCCATGGTCACCAATTAAATACAAATACCGAACTGGTCAAATTGGGCCATATGGGTAAGTATATCATGCACTTCCTATAAGATATGGATATGGTTTAATGCGTTGAAAGGAGGAATAGTACAATGGAGCATTTTATTGAAAGTAGAGTACCATTGAGTATAAGTGCACCTACAACGATGGCATATGCCCGTTGCCAAACCCAGCAGACCAGATTCCAAGGGAGACGTCAACGACCAACATCCAATGACATCGGAAAAAATTAATTTACCTATAATTTTGTTTATTTAAAAAAAACTTGTGCATACTTTAACAAACAAAAAAAATCGATTTATGTATTGTTACACTAATAGATCTGTGTCGTCCCTATCTGTCTTAAGGACATAAAAGAGAAGAAGTAAAAGAAACTTTAAACCCCAATCTTTATGAATTATTTTCTCAATATAAAAAATATACCCTTTGAATGACTTTTAATTTAACTCCTTTATACTTCGTTTAAAATCCTTATATTGAACTTTGATTGTACTTTTAAGAGACAAAAGTACCTAAATTGGATGGTCGTGATGGTTGGCTTTGAATCTCTGCAAATAATAATGGCATGGGTCTCTAAAGTTGATATATCCTAGCAATTATACGGATCTAAGGAATTAGCAATTATACGGATCTAAGGAATTTCTCTATGGATGGTCGCCTCAATCTTCAATAAGAAGAATAAGAAGAAATTATTATTTTAATGTCTGCAAAGCTAAAAATAGCCTATGGGATAGACCACCTCATAAATTGTTTTCTACATTTCAACCCTTTTCTTATTCAACTTGATGATGAACACCCCAAATTTCTCCACGGTCCCCTCACTGAATAAATTATCCTAAGAGCTACCTGTCAATATATTTGCATCATTGTCCCTACTCCTTGAAGGCTTCACACTCTAAAATGATTTTTTTTTGTCTCCACTTTTTTGGAAGTGCAAAAAATACAAACTCTTTCTTCCCAAGCTCCTTTTGGCCTTTTCCAGTGCCTAGTCTTACAATGGAGTTGATGGGAATTAGTTCTTAATTGAGCAATAAGTATTTGGGCTCTCCAAGATGTATGGTCCCCGATGTTTACTTTTTCATGATGATTGTGAGTGGGGTTAAAATATCCAATATAATACTTTTCTTTCTCCCTAGCCCTTAATCCCAAGTTTTTTAAATCATGTAACTTCGAAGAATAGTCTACTTGTATTTCACATTACTATTATTCCTCCTTCTGTAGATGTTGCTAATGTAAAAGGTCATGTAAAAGTCACGAGGTAAACCCTCAGTTTTAAGTCGAGTCAATAGCACCCAGAAAAGAAGAATATATTTATTATTGTGAAGTTTACCTACGTATGTCGGCCCTATCAGTTAGATAGGTCATCCCATTTAGGGTAAAATTCAGATGGGAAGTTTAGTGTTGCTGCTTCAACCACCATCCCAATTTTTTTTATATTTTAGGGCCCCCTACTCTTTCTTTAAGGTTCTAGTTTTTAGGAAGCCTTGAAAGTATACCTTTATCCTGCAAAATTTTCTTCACAACTTAGTCTTTTGAAAAAAACAAAACTTCTTTTTTCCACCCGATGCATCGGATGAACTCATGGGATTTATCCAACGTTGCGGAAAAGTTATTTGAAGACCTGCCGAATCTTTGTTTCTCGCACTTTCATGAAGACTTACACAATTTTACCGATTCGTCGGACGTACTTTGGTCTATGGTATCGATGATATCGGGAAACATTTTCTGATGCTTCTGGGTTGGCTATCAGCAGACTTTTCGACGCACCGGGTTGTCTTGTTGTTTCATTTTTCGATGTCTGCAGAAGAGTTTTTTTTTACCCGCCCTCCATTTCGGTTGTTTGTCTTTGAGTCTTCCAACTGAGTCTGATGATGAATCCCTTTCCAATGCTTTGGATGCATATTCTGATGCATAATCGATAGTCTTTCCGAATAATGCCCCGATGCCGATGTTTTACCGATCGATTTTTAAGCCTTCTTTCCCGCTTCGGCAGATTAAGTATGTAGCCACCAGATTGACATCGGGCCCATTCCATTCTTCCGTTCGAAGCTCTTGTGGTTGCTCTCAAAATTAGTTATGATACTACCTTTGGCACCAACGAGGTTTTCCGCCCGAGGCCCATTTATTACATGTTAACTCTTGTTTTTTAAGCCTATTTAAGAACGTAAGGAAACATTTTACGGTTATTGTTGGTCGTTTGAGTCTGCAAAGCTGTCAGTTGATTAAGTGAATCTAGCCAGCAGGGATCACACTTCTTCTAGCTCCTTTCAACAGCCAGGTAGGATCTTACCCATTGCTTGTTTAGATGCCTTAGCAGTTTTGTTGTAGTAACTTGTTAGGGTTAGGTCTTTTCCCATTTTTCGCGGAAGGTATTTAGACACCGAGGTCATGTTTGTTTAGTTGTGAAGCTTTGCTCTTTTTGGGTTAGCTAGGGCCACCAGTTTTCCTCCCTACCCCAGCCTTTTTTTTCCCAGCTCTTTCCATGAGAGCTTCTGTGACACTTTGTTGTAGTAGGAGGACTATGGGCAGACGAGCATTTCGCCATCTGCACCACTCCTTCGTTTCACCAATGCAAAGGTGGAAGGATTGTGACCATTGGATGGGTTGGAATGAGCGTATTTGTGGAGTGTCATGGGAGGAAATTTTCATTTTGGGTGAAAACCCTGGTTATCCATGTACGTTTCCTTCTCGACATCCTCGGTTTCTCTTACCCATCAATGGTGTTGGGGTTTCTACGCACAAAGAGATGCATTGCCATGATGCAGTCCTTAGGGCTCGTGAAATGGAGTCTACCTGCCTGGAAGTCTTGTCTAGTCTTTCTCCCAAAAATTATTGAATCTGTTGTTTAATTTTTCGATTCATTATTGCACGACTTAGGATTGAAATAAAAGACTGGCTAATATGTATCATGATGATTTGGTAAAGTCGTCTGGTTGAAACTTGGTTTTTTGTTTTTGAATATATGCTGTTTCAAATTCATTAATCACAATTATATGCTTTCGGAATAAATCAACCTGACACATTGTTTCATGATTTAAACAACCTCGCCATCTATATAGCGATATGCCTCAGAAAGGGAAGAAGAAGGTGCAACCCGCGGATGAGGATCCAGAGGTAGAGGTCATAATGCGAGTTGAAGTTATATACGAAGATACCAAGGCTGTCACTGGTAGTTAACCTAAGTATAGATGGGGGGAGATCTACCGAATGATTACCAATCAAAGCATCCTAGATACGGGGTTAGAGGATTTGCCAATATATGCCAACATAGAAAGGTCATCGATTATGAAGGTTTCCATGCGACCGAAAATTTTTCCATGTACAAAAGTAATAGGCTGGATCCTCCCAAAGGCCAATGTAACCAAAATGATTCTATCAAATACAGAAGGACAAGGTTATGCCACTTATAGACCGACTTATGTAGCTTAGGTCTGCAAGCTACCCACCCCTTAGAATTATCTAACAGAAGAGTGGTTAAAAGGTCTTGACCTAGATATTTTCGACAATGTCTGAAGAATGATGGTTCCTGGGAAGCAGTTTCGTACAAGGCCTTCCAGGGAATATGAAACTGCACACCTGCACACTCCTTATAGGATGATAGCATTAATGTTGAATAGGATATTCGAGCGAGAAAATGGGAAATACTACAAATTAAGCTGGGTGCCAGTGATTTTCTTTGTGACCACTCAGGGCACCATTTCTAATATAATATCCAACAACCTGTCCTCATGCATAAGCGCAACTCTTGGAGGGATCTCACAAAAGAAGTCAGAGTTCTATATCAGATCTTTTTTTATTGATTGTATTATGTGCACACAGTCGTTCCCAGCCCTGAAGTGCCAGTGGAATAAGGGGCCAAAACTCATGTTTATTCTGCATATCAATTGTTTTGGGCACATAAATATTTCAGCCATTATATGAGTATTTGCGAATATTTCATAATGCCACTATAAAGATTAATCTTCCTTGTCGAGTGTGACTGCATGTCTTAAGAAGCATTGAATATTGTATAGGATAATGGTCATTATTACCTAATGGAAGAAGGTCTATACCTAAGGATGTTTGGGGGAACTAGGGCCCCTTCTCTTTTACCAAGATACACCACGAACTATGTTGTTCACAAGGAAGTAGTGAGGCAGCTTTACATTGAAGGGATTGAGAACTTCCTTTTTTATCAGAAAAAGGTTGTATACCAACCACTCCCCTTCTATGTAGGTAGCTATAAGCTCTCCAAGGTGAAGAGTGCACCGTATTTTGTAAAGGAGTTAGAGTACTTCCACTTTGGGGAAATGAGATTTCATAGAAATGATTATGAAGACAAGGTTGCTAACTATTGTGTAGTCATAGGGGTACATTTTGAGTACACGAATTACTGGGATAAAAATGAAGAAATATTCTGCAATGACCAAAATATGACATCCCTAAGGAAAATATTCAAGCAAAAGCTAACAGCCGTAGGCAGCAAGGGAAAAGTTGCTAAGTAACAAAAGAAACAAGAAGAGGAACCAATGAAGAAAAGACAAGAAGAGGTGCTCAAACTATCGCAAGAAGCAAAACAATGGTTAGCAGAAGAAGAAGTAGAGAAAAAGAGAGAAAATGAAGAAGCTGAGAAAAGGAAACAAGAAGAAGAGGCACAAAAAAAGCAGGAAGAGGTTGAAAGGTTAAGATTGGAAGCAGCTGGTAGAGAAAGCAGCTGCAGAGCTTCAGAAAAAAGAGTAGGAGGAGCAAGATCGTGCAAATATGGAATAGACTCAGTCTCATGATGATCAGTTAGAATCATCGGTTCCATCTAGTAGCACAGCCATAGAAGATCCAACTCTAGCATTAGTGTTTGAACTAATCCATTTCATCCCATCTCAAGAGCAAGAGGTAGCTTATTTAAATACCATTTTTTATGAAAAAGATAAGAAAATAATTGTCATGAGAACTGAGAAGAAGGTGGACACCAGGGAAAAGAAAGGAATCATGGTAACTGAGAAAACAATCGTCCATGAGATTGACAAGGACCCAAGACTCCTTGTAAAGGAAGGTGTAGCCTCGGCCCTTGCAAATGAAGATAATGTGGATAAAATAATGACTAATTTGGAACAATATAAGAAGAATTTTTTTCAAATGAAGGAAACTCTGAATAAGGAAAGAGGCAAGGGAGAAAGCCTGAAGAGGAAGCATGAAGACATTCTAAGTGAGATTAAGAATTTGAGAGAGGCATGCCAAATTTTACAATCTGACAAGGATGCTCTGGTATTATCAGTAAATATGATTGAAGGAGAAAAGAAATATCTTGAGAAGCAAGCTACAGAAGCAGGACATAAAGGAGATGCAGTAAGAAAGAGAGTAGGGGAGCAAGAAGCTCATTTTTTTTTACTGAGAGAACAACTTCAGGTGGCAAAGGAAAAACAGATGGATATCACCCCTTTCAAGAATCAAGCCTCGGTGCTCCAAAAGGAGATAAATCAGGTTTTGTTGAGACTAGTAGGGGATATGTACAAAATTAAACAAATTGAGGTTAGATTGAAAGAACTAGCACTCAGCTCATCGAAATTCCAGAAAATATTATCAAAGGTGGTTGAACTTGTGAAGTACCAGTTAACATGGATAGGAACCCATCCAACATTTCCAGCAGATATGCCTTAGAAGACTACAATAAGTCTTAAGATGGACATGGCCATATTGAATTTCGGGTTTAGAACAACAATCATATTAAACACAGCCATTGAGAAAACTATTGAAAAGTGTGTTAAATTATACAAAGGAATATATTTTGTTCACAATCAATGTATGGTTTTAACAGGTGCCCCAGACCAAGATTTTTTAGTCAGGGAGGAACACTTGAAGAACTTACAGGAGAGGCTACTAAAAGGGGAAGAAATCATATCCAAGCTCGAGGTTGTTAGTGAGGAAGACATCAGGATCTGGATTCTACAAGCTTCAGGCCACAAACTCCTATTGGAGG
The DNA here is from genome assembly GCA_001517045.1 of Pseudotsuga menziesii. NCBI lineage: Eukaryota > Viridiplantae > Streptophyta > Pinopsida > Pinales > Pinaceae > Pseudotsuga > Pseudotsuga menziesii. The sequence continues at coordinate 42,025 of LPNX010321690.1, read as the reverse complement.
AATATTTGAGTCAGAATGTACCCAAAGTGAAGGAAATCGAGTCTCAGCTGTGAAAGCATGAAGTGGCGGTGCGTGCATTGGAACCTATAGAATATCGGATCATCACTGAAGAAGCCCAAGTATGGAGCGTTTTTATCAAGACACCAACTAGGCCCACTTAAAAGCTGCCTTATTCACAAGCTAAAGATTATACAATTTTTTATTTATTCTTTTTCTAGTAATGCACTAAAAGACGAAATTTTGTAAAGGAAGATTCGAGGAAGCCCAAAAGGTTGGGGCAACTCAAGAATCATTTTTGTAATTTGTATAAGTATAGGTAAAGTAGAGGTAGAGAGGAATTTTCACTGGCATAGTTGTTGAAGCTTATTGTAAGAAGAACCATTTCCTTTTATAATGAAGAATATGGAATTTTGTTGGAGAGAGTGTTGCATAAGTCTCAAAGCATGTTGTGTAAATCTGAATGGAGAATTATTTCTTGTTTAGAAGTATATACAATCTATGAGATCATTCCTAACCCTCTGAACTACTTCTGAGTTATGACTGATTTTACGTTATGTGATGAATCTTATGCAACAATGAATGATGAATATTTTAATATCATGGAGCTATCTCTTTGTTAACTTTCTGTCGTATGTATGTATCTTGGATTCATTAGCTATATGTAGAATACTTTATGCAAACCATACAATACATTGTTCATTCTTATTTTATATCAATATTGCTCCTTGGGGATAGGTTATAATAGATTAGTTGTTCTGTTCTGTTACTTTCATTTTATATTAGGCACTTGCATTCCATACCTAAAAGATAAAATATATAAATAGTGGATTGGACCGCATCCAGTAAAAGAGATTTAAAACTACACCTTAAATCTATGGTAGCCGGACCGAAAACCGGATGGGTTCCCCATATCAAACAGAAAGCGATCTATTTGGGAATGATTATTGGGGAGAACCCCTACTGTCGATACCTAGGATTTTTTCAGGCATCAACAGGTAGTCACAAGTCTACCAAACCTAAAGATTGATCATGAAGGAATAGGTAAAGGATGTGAGAAAGGAAAGAACATAAAGAATCCATTTCCAAAGAGTGACACCAAGTCAAAAGGAATATTGGAACTTATACACTTAGATGTACGCAGTCCTATGCCCTTGACATATTTAAGTGGGTATGTATATTATGTAACTTTCATTATGATTAATCTCGTAACACTTGTGTCTAATTTTTGAAATCAAAATATGAAGTGTTTGGAAAGTTCAAGGAATTCAAATCCTTGGTAGAGAAACTTTCAGAAATAATTATCAAGACACTTAGGTCAGATATTGGAGGAGAGTATAATTCAAATGAATCTGGAAGCTTCTACAAGGGTGTCGAGATTAAGAGGGAACTTACCACCCTGTATAATCCACAATAGAATGGTATTGTTGAAAGGACGAACCGAACCATTATGGAAGTAGTGAAGACTATGATTCATGATCAAGATCTTCCTATGCACTTATAGGCTGAAGCAACAAGGACAACAATATATGTCTATAAAAGAATATCCCATAGTGCACATGGGTTCAAAAATCCTAAAGAAATGTTCACAAGAAAGAAACCAGAGGCAAGTCGCCTCAAGATATTTGGTTGTCCAATGTTTGTTCATATTCCAAAAGAGAAAATAACCAAGTTGGATCCTTCTAAAAAGAAAGGAGTATTTGTTGTATACTGTGAGATCTCTAGGGCCTTCAAAATCTATATGCTAGGTTACCATCATATGGAAATTAGCAGAGATGTAACCTTTGATGAAGATACATCTCTCAAGAAATTGAGAAAGTGTCAATTTCAAGAAACATATGAAGAAGTTGTAGCTCCCAAAGCTGCAAAATCGATGAAGAAAGTTTCACATTCTCCTGATGATAAGATTTCAGAAGAACATGAAATGTTCACAAATGAATTTGACCACAAATTTTGATGCCCCAAATGTTTGATTTTCGACATATTGATGTCGACAATTTGAAAATCTTATTTCTTTTAAAATGTCTATTGAATTTCACATGATTTTCGACAGTGAAATACACTCATCGAATTTCTGACACCCGATTGTCGAACAACCAACGTAAAATGTCACCCCATATTGGTTGGACAATTAACGACGTCTCCCTCATCTTTGTCGAATATCCGACAATAATTTCTCTATGAAATCTGATGAATCTCCTTAATACCTGTCAAGTAACTGGCAAACTGAAGGCGTCAGTAGTGTAGCATAGTCATCGGATTTGATGGATATCTGACGACCTCTTTCAACACTTAAAGTTCATAAATCAAACAATCGTTCCTTCCTGCTAGTCGAATAGAAAACGACTAATGTGTCGGTAGTGTAGCATAATCGTTGGATTGGATGGATATCCGACAACAAATGCCACTCCAAATTTGTCAGAAAACCAATGACCTTGAAAAATTTATACAAAAACAAAACCCTTTGGAGCCTCTTTGGTTTGGAAAACCCTAAATAAGGTTTACCCAATGATTTGAAAGTGGGTATCCTAGCAAGTGGGAAACAAAGAAAACATTAGAATTGGGGAACAACACTAGATAAGAGTAAAGGGAAAATTTAATCTCTCTAAAGCGTTATTAGAAGTCTTAAATGAGAAGGGGATACTTCAATTAAGAGAGGTAGAGTTACAAAGGGACATATTTCATCGACTCCAAAGGTGGAAATCAATTGTTTTCCTCAATATACCATTATAAGAGGAATGAAGCATGTATCTGAAGTTGCACTCACACATCATGATAATACTAAATAATTACGAGGATATGCTTAAGTGGTAAAATGACAAGGGCATCATAGATTATACAATTAAATTGGGCTATTGAACAAAAAATGAAGAAGAATGGGCTAGAATCAGAGTTTGGTGGTGGAGGGATGTGTGGAAACTTACTTGCTTATTAAGATCCATAAGAGTGCTTTGTCTAGCCTTGGAAAATAAGCTACTAAATAAGGACAATTGTCAAAGAAAGAATTGGCTTGGTCCAAATAGATGCACTATTTGTAAAAAAAGGTGAAGAACCAATAAATCATTTGTTTGTATATTGTTCCTTTTCAGGTCTTGCTTAACAAAAGGTTACCAAAGCTTTGGGCATTAAGGTGACATGGGAAAATGGGAATTTAGAAGAACGTCTACTGGAATATATTTCAAACAAAGTTGTGCATGTCCATAGGGCCCTACCTTATGTGTTTATATATGGTATATATATGTCTAGGAATCTTATGATATTTCAAGATCTGTATATGACAAATTTGCAAGTAGCACACAAGATCAAAATCAATCGTGAAGGAAATAAGAAACCACTAAAGACAAAAAAACCAAGGACTCTACAAATTATAAGCATAGAAAAAGAGAAGCCCTAGTGATTTTTTAATGGGGCATGTTAGGGGGTACCAAGGTTTTGTTGGGTTGGAGTGATAATTTTTATTGATACCTCACATTATTTTTGTCTACGACATGTTGTTGGGAATGGGACTAATAACAAGGTATATAAATATACACTCTATGGATACTTCTGAAGACAACACATGACAAAGTATTAACCATTTACAAGTTTTAGGTGAATAAAATCTTGTGATAGAGTGGGTCAACCATAATCATCATATTAGAAATTATGACCTAAAACCTATTATGAATAAGATTGTAGAGGTAAAATCACATTTTCATGATATTTCCTTTACATGTGTATATAGAGAATTCAACACCAAAGTTGACAACTTATCCAAGGATGTTCTACTCTTGAAAGAGGGCACCTTTACTGAACAATTGTTCAAGGGAGGCATTGTCCTACCAACTTCTAAATCTAGCTGAAGTTTATTATGTCATATGGATGTATATGAGACCATGAAGTTTTTTTTAGGGAAAGATTTAGAAAAATGGTTGTGTTAAATATTGGAAGACCATAATACCTAAGGATGTTTGGCAGAACTAGGGCCCCTTCTATTTTACCAGGATACGCCACGGACTATGTTGTTCACAAGGAAGTAGTGAGGCAGCTTTACATTGACGGGATTGGGGACTTCCTTTTTTATCAGAAGAAGGCTATATACCCATCACTCTCATTCTATGTAGGTAGTTATAAGTTCTCCAAGGTGAAGAGTGCACTAGATTTTGTAAAGGAGTTAGAGTACTTCCACTTTGGGGAAATGAGCTCTCATAGAAATGATTTTGAAGAAAAGGTTGCTAAATATTGTGTAGTCGTAGGGGTACATTTTGAGTACATGAATTACTGAGATAAAAATGAAGAAATATTCTGCAATTCCCAAAATATGACAACCCTAAGGAAAAGATTCAAGCAAAAGATAGTAGTCGTAGGCGGCAAGGGAAAAGATTTTGAGCAGCAAACGAAACAAGAAGAGGAAGTGACAAAGAAAAGACAAGAAGAGGGACTCAAACTATTGCAAGAAGCAGAACAATGGTTAGCAGAAGAAAAAGTAGAGAAAAAGAGAGAAAAAGAAGAAGTTGAGAAAAGGAAACAAGAAGAAGAGGCACATAAAAAGCAGGAAGAGTTGAAAGGTTAAGATTGGAAACAACTGGAAGAGAAAGAGACCAGGAAGAGAAAGAAGCTGAAGAGCTTAAAAAAAGAGAGCAGGAGGAACAAGATCGTGCAAATATGGAATAGAATCAGTCTCATGACGATTTGTTAGAATCATTGGTTCCATCTAGTAGCATAGCCATTGAAGATCCAACTCCAACATTAGGTTTTGAACTAATCCCTTTCATCCCATCTCAAGAGAAGGAGGTAGCTGATTTAAATACCATTTTTTATGACAAAAATAAGAAAAGAATTTTCATGAGAACTAAGAAGAAGGTGGACACTAGGGAAAATCAAGGACTCGTGGTAACTGAGAAAACAATCATCCATGGAACTGACAAGGACCCAAGACTCCTTGCAAAGGTAGGTGTAGCCTCGACCTTTGAAAATGAAGATAATGTGGATAAAGTAATGATTGATTTGGAACAATATAAGAAGAAGGTTTTTCAAATGAAGGAAACTCCGAAGAAGGAAAGAGGCGAGGGACAAAGCCTGAAGAGGAAGCATGAATATATTCTTAGTGAGATTGAGAAGTTGAGAGAGGCATGCCAAATTTTACAATATGACAAGGATGCTATGGTATTATCAGTAAATATCATTGAAGGAGAAAAGAAATATCTCGAGAAGCAGGCTGCAGAAGCAAAACAGAAAGGATATGTAGCAAGCAAGAGAGTAGAGGAGCTAGAAGCTCAGAAACTTTTACTGAGAGAACAACTTCAGGTGGAAAAAGAGAAACATATGGATATCAAAACTTTCCAGAATCAAGCCTCGGTGCTAGAAAAGGAAATAAATCAGGTTTTGTTGAGACTAATAGGGGAGATGTACATAATTAAACAAATTAAGGTTAGATTGAAGAACTAGCACTCAACTCATCGAAATTCCAGAAAATATTATCAGAGGTGGTTGAGCTTGTGAAGAACCAAATAACATGGATAGGAACTCATCCAACATTTCCAGCAGATATGCCTCAGAAGACTACAAGAAGTCTTAAGATGGAGGTGGCCATATTGAATTTAGGGTGTAGAAAAATAGTCAGATTAAACACAACCATTGAGAAAACTATTGAAAAGTGTGCTGAATTCTACAAAGGCATGTATTTTGTTCACAATCAGTGTATGGTTCTAACAGGTGCCTCGGACCAATATTTCCCAATCAAGGAGGAAAATTTGAAGAACTTACAGGAGAGGCTTCTAAAATGTGAAGAAAGCATATCCAAGCTCGAGGTTGTTAGTGAGGAAGACATCAGGATCTGGATTATACAAGGTTCAGGCTACTAATTCCTGTTGGAGGAATATTTGAGTCAAAATGCACCCAAAGCGAAGGAAATCGAGTCTCAGCTGTCAAAGCATGAAGTGGTAGTGCGTGTATTGGAACCTGCATAATATCGAGTCATCAATGAAGAAGCCCAAGCATGGAGCATTTTTATCAAGACACCAACTGGGCCCACTTAAATTTGACTTATTCACAAGCTAAAGATTATACAATTTTGTATTTATTATTTTTCTAGTAATGCACTAAAAGACGAAATTTTGTAAAGGAAGAGTTGAGGAAGCCCAAAAGGTTGGGGCAACTCAAGAGTCATTTTTGTAATTTGTATAAGTATAGGTAAAGAAGAGGTAGATAGGACTTTTCACTAGCATAGTTGTTGAAGCTTATTGTAAGAAGAACTATTTATTTTATGAAGAAGATGGAATTTTGTTGGAGAGAGTGTTGCATAAGTCTCAAATCATGTTGTGTAAAGCTGAATGGAGAACTATTTCTTGTTTAGTAGTATATACAATCTGTGGGATTGTTCCTAACCCTTTGAACTACTTCTGAGTTATGACTGATTTTACATTATGTGATGAATCTTACACAATAATTAATTATGAATGTTTTAATATCATGGAGCTATCTCTTTGTTAACTTTTTGTTGTATGTATGTATCTTGGATTCATCATCTATCTGTAGAATACTTTATGCAAACCATACAGTACATTGTTCATTATTATTTTGGATCAATCTTTCTCCTCGGGGATAGGTTAGAATATATTAGTTGTTATGTTCTGTTACTTGCATTTTATATTAGGCACTTACATTCCATAACTAAAAGATAAAATATATAAATGGTGGATTAGACCGCAACCGGTAAAAGAGATTTAAAACTACACCTTAACTCTACGGTAGCCGAACCGCAAACCGGATGGGTTTCCCATATCAAACAATAAGCAACTATTTGGGAACAATTATTGGGGAGAAACCTTGGTGTCGGTACCTAGGATTTTTCCAGGCATCAACAGTTTTTGGTGCTAGAAGGAAGGCCACGAGTGCATGGATGTCCAAGGAAATCTGTTTTCTCAAGAATATTCCACTGGTGACAGTTATGAAACCAGTTTTCCCAAGGACCATAGTCCTGAAGGAAAAGTTGATCCTGAGTTACTTTATCATGTTTCTCTCGAAGTAGTTAATGATTTAAGAAGAATCACAAGGTCATATGCAAAGAAGCTTGGAGGATTGTCGAACATCCCTAGATTACCTAGAAGATGAGATCGCAAGAAAGAGTGCCCTTTTATAGAAGATTCAGTGTTAGTGAGAGATTTTGAAGAGCTAGTAGATTTAACATTGCAGGAAATTATCCAACCTCTTGATCAGTTGGGACATGATTCCTCGTCTTACTCACTTTTTCAAACCCCTGTTCAATCTCCACCTCAGTCTCCATCTCAAAACATGGCTGCAAATGCACTTGTAAATACAAATGCTAATCAGCCACCTCCACCACCAGCTTGGAGTACCAGAACCCCTCTTAACCTGGCTGCTCCATTGCACAATTTACCTACACATCCTGAGAAGTCATTAACCAAGTTTGACCCCACGAAAGGAATTGATGTGGATTATCATTTACAAAGTTTTTTCTTAGCCCTTGAGGTTTTATTAGCTGGATAGCATGAAGATGTAGTGTGTAGACTATTTCCACATACCCTTGAAGGAAAATCAATGTCATGGTATTTTGGTCTGCAGGAGAATTCAATCACAAATTGCAATACATTTGAAAGATTGTTTAAGAACAAGTTTGGACGCCAAAGAACCACGGATACTCTGATGAAACAGGTACTTGCTCTAAAGATGGATAAAAAAGAGAACATGCTTGATTTTAATCATAGGTTCACTCACCATTTGAATAATTTTGGTGCCGCTATAATGTCTGTTGAAGAAACATTAATGGAATACTATTCTTCAACACTTTCGCTTGAGATAGCAATGTTCGTGAAAAGTTCAGTAAAACCATCAATATTGGAAACCTATGAAGAGTCTAAGAAGGTGGAACAAGAACTTGAAAGTATAAATAAATAGTCTGTAGATTCAGATGTAAAGTTTTTTAATAAGAAGCCTTTATTGCTGACTAAACCCAAAGAAGAACGTTCGAATGAATTGGAAAATGTGGTTAAAATGGTACAAAAACTCTCAAACAAGGTTGTTGACTTAGAGAAAGATAAAGAAGCAAGTTCTTCTAGAAAACCATTTAGAAAATTTTTCAAGAAGAAAGAAGAAAATAGTCCACCCCAACCACCCACCAACAATTCCTCTATGTTGAATCTCATCGAAGTTGGTATGGATAATTTTTGTACTTTTCACCAACAACCTCACTCTAAAAAAATATGCCCTCAGTGGATTAATTCAATGAACCTAGTTGTGAATCAACTATTAGAGGTTCAAATAATAGAACCTTAAAGTATATAAGAAAAGGAAGTTGAAACAGGAAAAATTTCGGAAGAAACAACTATGGTTTTGTGGGATTGTATGACCACACTAGGGTTAGAAGATGAAGAAATCATTGATGAAATACAACTTTCGGCAGTAAACACAACAACGAGAAGTCAGGGACTTATAACAGATGAGAGTTTATTGCCCAAGATTAAGAAGTTCCAAGAAATCATGAAAAATCTTACCAATAAGACCCAAAATCCACCCGTGCCTGAAAAGGTCATAGCAAAGTAGAAAACTCAAGCAGTAAATAAACCAACAAAGGCTATGGACAATAACTTAGAAAATAATAAGAAAAGCTCAATGGAACCAGAAATGGGATATGATATAGTAGAAGATATTAAGAAAACCAAGGCAAATGTTTCGTTGTTTGAAATGTGCAATTTACCACAACAAAAGAAGAAACTTTTGAATCCTTGGGTCCCCAACCTAAAAAATATCAAAACAATGTCCCATTGGATAAGGAGATAAATGAAGCTGGCATTGGAGGAAAGTCTAAATCTTGAACTAAACCTTTCTTGCTGACCTTTGAAATTTTTAATTTGAATGTACATAATTGTCTAGTTGACTCTGGTTCATCTTCGAATGTCATGCCTTTGTCAATTTGTAAAAATATAAATGGGAAACCTACCCCTTCTTCTAGTCAAATTATTTAGTTGGACAAAACTACAGTCACAAGTGGCAGGTGAGTTGAAAAATGTATTGATTCAATTAGCAACTGATGAAAGAGTCTGTCGGTACATAGATATTATGGTAGTTGACATCCTTAAAGCTTATGGTTTAATACTAAGTAGGGATTGGTCTGAAAAGCTTAATGGGTATTTTGCAACAGATTGGTTGCACTTATGGTTACCTTACAAAGGGTGTCAGAATCAGATTAAAGTACTAAGAGAACCATACATGAAATATAATGTGACGTAGCTTGAAGGAAAAAATGAACCTGTGAATTTCGTGCATTCAGTTTTGGGAAATTGTTTTTTAGAACTTGAACCAGGGAATTATCAGGAGGAAGAGGCGAGCAGTGAGTCAGATGAACAGTCTGATCCCCTTTAGTTTTCTTGGACTGACGATATTGATTGTAATATAGTTAATTTAGTTTTTGTTTCAGAAAATAGAACTAGTGATTTAGAAGTAGAAAATCAGTTTTGGTTATTGTATTTTGATGGTTCGAAAACTCAAGAAGGATTGGGGGCTAGTTGTGTCCTAATTGATCCAGAAAAAAATATTTTTTTTATCTTGTAGATTAGAGTTTGAATACACGAATAACACGACTGAATATGAAGCATTGATTCAAGGATTAAAAAAAGCTATTGAGTTTAAAGTAAGGAATTTAAAAGTTTTTGGGGACTCTGAAATAATTGTAAAACAAGCCCGCAATACAATCCATTGCTTATCTCCTCATTTAAAATGATATAAAAATGAATTCTGGGAGCTCATAACAAATTTTGAGGCTTTTAATATTAATTCTATTCCTAGACTAAAAAATGCAATAACTGATTTATTAACTACTTCTAATGCAAGGTTGATGCCAACGAATAACAAATGTTCAATTGAATTGATTTTCAGGTCGTTCAGTTCCTGATAATGTCACCAATATGAGAGTGTTTGATGATGACCAACAGATTTTGGAAATCTTAAAAACTGAGGAAACTTTTAAAGATGCAGTTATTGATGATGAGGAATACCAAGCGAATCTCCAGAATAGTAATTTCATACCAAAAGGGGTGAGGACATTAGAAGGTATGTTTGATTTAAATAACAAGTTCCAAAGGCCCATAAACATTAAAATGCATAGCTCGTCAATGCAATATGAGATGATCAATTTGGGAACAGAGGCTGAACCCAAGTATGTCAACTTGGGGAAATGTTGTTCTCCCGGGGAAAGAAGTAAGTTCATCAATTTATTTCAGCAGTATAAGGATGTATTTTCATGGACTTATGATGACCTGAAGACATATGACACTCATATAATCCAACACATCATTCCTATTAAAGTGGGTGTAAATCCTTCCAACAGCAGCTTCGTAAGATGCATCCCAAGCTGTAACCCATAATTTAAAGTGAATTAAAGAAATTATTGGATGCCAAGATTATTTTCCAGGTTAGACATTCAGAATGGGTAGCAAACTTGGTACCAGTTCAGAATAAGTATGGAGAAATAAGACTCTGTGTGCATTTTAGAAATCTAAATCATGCTTTAGACAAAGACAATTATCCAGTCCCTCCCATGGAGTAGATTTTGTAGATGGTGTCTGGCTCCGAGTTATTCTCCTTGTTGGATGGGTTTTCAGGCTACAATCAAGTATTTGTAGCACAACAAGATAGACTGAAAACTACATTCCATACAAAGTGGGGAACCTTTTCCTACAATATAATTCCCTTTGGGTTAATTAATGCTGGAGCCACTTTCCAAAGAGCCATGGACATAACTTTCTGGGGACTGATAGATCGCATCATAAATTTCTGGGGACTGATAGATCGTAGTGTGGTGGTCTACTTGGATGATGTAACATTGTATTTAAATAAAAGAGAAGAACATCCATATCATTTAAAAAAAAATTAAGCGTTGTCGAAAATACGGTATCTCACTAAATCCTAAAAAATGTGTTTTCGCAGTGCTGGAAGGAAAGCTGCTGGGTCATGTCATTTCTAAAAGGGGAGTCTCCATAGACCCAGAAAGGATTGAAGCAATAGAGTAGATTCCCTTTCCCCACAATAAGAATGTTATGCAATTGTTTATGGGGACCATTAATTTTGTGTGAAGGTTTGTGCCTGATTTTTCACAAATACTCAAACCCTTGCAGCAAACGATTAAGGAGAATGTACAGCTTAAATGGACTGATGTAGAAAATGATGCATTTACTAATATCAAAATATCAATAGGACATGGCACCTTCACTTAAAAGTCTTGATTTCAATAAAGATTTCATATTGTACACTTTTGCTTCTAATAATTCACTTGCAGTGGTGCTGACACAAAAGGAAGAAGGGGGAGATGAATTCCCCATTTCATTTATGAGCACTGGTATGCAAGGTGCTAAATTGAACTACCCCACCATTTATAAGCAAGATTACGCAGTGTTTAAAGTGGTAAATAATTTCAGGCCATATTTACTTAAGAATCGGACTAAAGTGGTTGTTCCGCACCCAATAGTCCAAATCCTTTTCGTACAAAAGGAGATGGGAGAGAGAAGAGGAAATTGGGTTATGGCTCTACACGAATATTATTTAGAGTTTAAAACAGTAGCCATTATTAAAGGACAAGGACTCTACAAAATAATGCCTAAGAGTCAAGATGGTGAGGAAAGTGATTGGGATAATGAAGCCGAAGTTCATATGATTGATATGTGTCCAATTTTTACAACTCTAGAATCATGGTATAGAGACTTAATACATTATCTACAGAAAGGTTATTTACCGAAACATTGGAGTTCAAAGCAAACAAGAGCACTACAACTGAAATCAACCTCCTATCAAGTCATTGAGGGAGTTCTTTTTAGAAATAACTACGATGGAGTTCTTGTGAGATGTTTAGAACAGGAAGATGCGGCTAAAGTGGTTAAAGAATTGCATGATGGTCCTGCTAGAGGGAATTATTCCAGAGATACCACTGCCCATAAGATATTAAGGGCAGGATACTATTGTCCAACCTTGTTCAAAGACACACATGGATATGTAAGGAAATGTGATGTTCTCCAGTGAAGTGGAGGAAGACTTGTTAAAGCAGTTGGTCCACTACAACGAGTCTTGGTTTCAAAACCATTTGAATAGTGGGGAATTGATATGATCAGAGAGATAAATCCTAATTCCTCGCTACAACACAAATACATCCTTACAGCTACTAACTACTTTACCAGATGGGTGGAATCCATTCCACTATGGAAAGTAAATGAAGATGCAGTGATAGACTTCCTACAAGAACATATTATGACTAGGTTTGGGGTTACAATTTCCCTAGTTTTTGACAATGCATCTTATTTCTCATCAATTAAACTTACAGAATTTGCCAATGATAAAGGACTAAAGTTACATTATTTTGATAATTATTATCCCCAAGGTAATGGATTAGCTGAATCTACCAATCAAAATCTTATTAGAATTCTGAAGAAGACTGTCATAGAAAACAAAAGGAGTTGGCATATAGCTCTCCCGAATGCACTATGGGCTGATAAAGTCACACCAAAGAACTCATTAGGAGTCTCACATTACACTCTAGTCTATGGAAATGAAGCCATTTTTCCACCAAACATTTTAGTACCAACCTCCCAATTAGCCCAAGCTTCAAGAGGATCCAGCAGTGAAGTATTACAAGTCAGAATCAATACCTTGCTTAAGCTAGAAGAGTCTAGGTTTAAAGCTAAAGAGATATTCAAGCACCAACAAGAGATTGTAAAGAGATGGTTTGACAAGCGTAAGTCTGGAAATAAGAGTTTCAAAGTTGGATATTTAGTCCTAAAGTGGGATCACCCGCATGGTGAAAAGGGTAAGCACACTAAGTTTCAACATCTCTGGGTCGGCCCGTTTCTGATTGCTGCAAAGTTAGGTTCCTTGACATAAAAACTTCAGGATTTGCAAGGATGGGAAGAGAATCTGCCTGTAAATGGCTTGGTTCTCAAACCTTACTTCACCTAGTCTTTTGAGAGAACCTGTCTGTACATAAATAAACCTTTGTTTGATTGATTTATTTAGTTTTGTTTTGATTTCAAATTTGCTTTATATCATTCATTGTTGTTTTTTTTCTATGCTTTAATCTAGTTTATTTTAAATAAACGAGCTCAACATTTGGTGCTGGAATACATTAGGTTTTGAACAAACTGTGGATATTTTAAAGCCAGGAACTGCTTATTGAATGTTGTCTAATTGAGAATTTATTATTACAGGATTCTTTAATCTGATAGATATTGGAAAGAAAGTTATTTTTGAACACATGGAAGTCATGTTTTAAATCCTATTAAATAACCAAGGCTAAAGAAGTCTTCAATACTATTATAAGGCTCCATCCACTTCACCTTAATAACTTCCCTAGGAAGATTGCGACCTAGGATCCACGAAAATGAAGCAGGACAGACAGGTGTATGGTATTCAAAATGATCCCATGCCACAAATTAAAATACAAAAGGCTCGAGAATCAAAATTTCCTAGAGAAAAGGATATTTCAGAAAGTGAAAAAGCATAAATCAGTAAATAAAAGGACTGCTAAAAGGTTCTTTTCCTTCCATGAGCTGAACGAAATATCACTCACACAAAATAACACTATGGATGGAAGAACCTAAATCAAATCTCAAGTGTAAGAAAGAGCAATGTGGGAAGAATGATCAGGAACGAGGAACAAACGAATATACTTGTCCTAATCCTGTTACTATCCTATGGTGTCCTGGCCAAAAGTAACCAAATGTAGAGGTAAATGAATCTCATATATTGGCATTGGAAGAGTTATCAAGACTTTCGAAGCCTGGTTTCTTTATCCATTGGGACTGAAATCAATGACAAGTTCTGAATCTTACATTTCTTGAAGGTCTGGATGATTAAAGAATTGTTGAAAGAAAATGAGGCAAATGGATCTAAACAAAATGTCATAAAGCAATTTTTGTTTCAAAAGTCAGCTGTTCAGATATCTGTGTTCGCCAGTTAGTCGCCAATTGTTGTTGATGCAACCACCATCCCAAAAAAAACTATATTTTAGGCCCCCCTACTCTTTCTTTGAAGTTCTAGTTTTTAGGAACCCTTTAAAGTCTTCCTTTATCCTGCAAAAGTTTCTTCACAACTTAGTTGTTTGCAAAAAACAAAACTTCTTTTTTCCACCCGATGCATCAGATGAACTCATGGAGTTTATTCGACGTTGTGGAGGAGTTATTTGAAGGCCTATTGAATCTTTGTTTCTCGCACTTTTCGGAAGACTTACAAAAGTTTACCAATTCATCAGATGTACTTTGGTCTATGGTATCGATGATATCGGAAATTTTTTTGCGATGCTTCCCAATTGGCTATTAGCAGTCTTTCCAACGCACCAGGTTGTCTTATTGTTTCATTTTCTGTCGTCCACGGAAGAGTTTTCTTTTACCCGTCTTCCGTTTCGGTTGTTTGTCTCTGAGTCTTCCGAAGAGTCTGATGATGAATCCCTTGCCGAAACTTCGGATGCATAATCGATAGTATTTCCTAAGAATTCCTCGATGGTGATGCAGATGTTTTACCGATGGGTTTTTAATCCTTCTTTCCTACTTCGGCACATTAATTATGTAGCCACCCCATTGACATCGGGCCCGCTCCATTCTTCCATCCGAAGCTCTTATGGTTGCTCTCAAGATCAGTGTCGATACTACCTTTGGTACAGATGGGGTTTTTTTCCCGAGCCCCATTTATTACATGTTAAATCTTGTTTTTAAGCCTATTTAAGCCCGTAAGGAAACATTTTACGGTTATTGTTGGTCATTTGAGTCTGTGGAGCTGTCAGTCGATTGAGCGAATCTAGCTAGCGGGGATCACACTTCTTCCATCTCGTTTCAGCAGTCAGGTAGGATCTTACCCATTTCTTGTTCTGATGCCTTGGAAGTTTTGTTGTAGTAACTTGTTAGGGTTAGGTCTTTTCCCATTTTTCGTGGAAGGTATTTAGACATCGAGGTTGTGTTTGTTTAGTTGTGAAGCATTGCTCTTTTTGGGTTATCTAGGGTCATCATTTTTCCTCCCTACCCCAGCATTTTTTTACCCAGCTCTTTCCATGAGATATTCCCTAACAGTTTGTTGCAGTAGGAGGACTGTGGATAGATGAGCATTTCGTCGCCTGCACCACTCCTTTGTTTCACCAATGCGAGGGAGGCAGGATTGCAGCCATTGGTTGGGTTGGAATGAGCATATTTTTCAAGTGCCATGGGAGGAAATTTTCATTTTGGGTGAAAACCTTGGTTATCCATGTAGGTTTCCCTCCTGGCATCCTCGGTTTCTCTTACCCATCGATGGTGTTGGGGTTTCTACACACAGAGAGATGCATTGCCATGATGCAGTCCTTAGGGCTCGTGAAATGGAGTCTACCTGCCTACAAGTCATGTCCAATATTTCTCCTAAAAAGTCTTGAATTCATTGTTTAAGTTTTTGATTCATTATTGCACGAATTAGGATTGAAATAGAAGACACCTTCTGGGGAATATGAAACTGTGCACCTGCGCAGTCCTTATAGGCTGATAGCGTTAATGTTGAATAGGATATTCAGGTGAGAAAATGGGAAATACTACAAATTAAGCTGGGTGTGAGTGATTTTCTTTGTGGCCACTCAGGGCATCATTTTTAACTGGGCAAATATAATATCCAACAACCTGTCCCCATGCATAAGTGCAGCACTTGGAGGGATCTCACAAAATAAGTCATAGTTCTATATGAGATCTTTTCTGATTCATTGTATTATGTGCACACAACCGTTCCCAGCCCTAAAGTACTAGTGGGATAAGACCAAAACTCCTGTTTATTCTGCATATCAGTTGTTTTGGGCACATAAATATTTTATCCATTATGAGAGTATTTGCAAAGATTTCATAATGCCACTATACAAATTAATCTTCCTTGCCGAGTGTGACTGCATGTCTGAAGAAGCCTTGAATATTGTACAGGATAATGGTCATTATTACCTAACGAAAGAAGGTCTATACCTAAGGATGTTTGGTGGAATTAATGCCCCTTCTCTTTTACCAAGATATGCCACAGACCATGTTGTTCACAAGGAAGTAGTGAGGCAGCTTTACATTGATGGGATTGGGAACATCCCTTTTTATCAGAAGAAGGATGTATACCCACCACTCCCATTATATGTAGGTATCTATAAGTTCTCTGTTAGAATAATCAACACATAGTTAGCTACCTTATACATTAATTAATCCGTTTTTGTCTTATTTGCCTAGTTTCCTATATTCCATTATATGCAAGTTGTCTTCCACACGTCCTAGAAGTCAAACTTGCTAAAACTGATTCATGCAGCACTTGGGAAACCTCCTGGAAACCATATTTAGCATGTCTACTTTATTCCAGATCCTCCAAAGTGCATATCTACTTTTTCTGCTAAGTTGCCTGTTTTATTGACAAATAAGGCAAAAGGGAAAGTGATACTAGGTGTAGTTGACTTGTTTTTTTCCCTCATCATCCTCCATCCTTTTCTCATAATAAAATCATGTATGAGTTGTCTTTCCATCCCTTATTATATTTCCTACTTGAATTTTCCAATTCATGAGCCTCTAAGTGGATTTGGAAACTGCTTTATGCACCTATGGGGGATTTGACTAGATTTAGTAAGCCTACTTTTTGACTATTTCGAATGCAATCCTTATGCATTCGAATATCTCATGTAATTATATATTGCAGCATCCTATTAATTCACAATTTTGTCTATTTCACACTTATTCAATATAGATTAGTGTTATGCTCCAATTTCAGTCAATTTTGTGAGCGCATGTTTGATTAGCAATTTTGTGAGCACAATTGTTCTATCACTTGGGTTAAATTTCCACATGGTATTAGAGCCTTTGTAGATGAATTTATATCCTTCCATATTGCTATTGTAGGTTCTACATATTGATTGGGAGCATATTTTGCTGACTGAAGAGCACAATTTCTGAGCTACGGATCAATCTCAGAAGATCATCTTGACTCCATTTAATTTATTTGAATGGAAAGAAAAGATGGAGATACTGTTGAGAGTAAAAGGTTTCTACAGGGTGACTATGGAAACTAAGGTAGATCCCAATGCAGCTGCAGAGAAAATTAAATGGCACAACAGGAGGGATGAGGCTTATGGTCTTTTGTGTTTGAGCATATCAAGAGACCTCCTCTTCCATCTGATGGATTGACATCACCTAATGAAGTATGGGAGAATTGTGTAGAGATTTTTGGTAAGAAAAATGAGATGAGAGGACATCAAATCAAGAATGAATTGATCTCTTCGAGTCCCAGTAGCTCCGAATCCTTGCAACTCTACTTTTCCAAGTTTAAAGCCCTTGTTTTGCAGCTAAAACAGTGTGGAATTGAAAAGAAGGAAGAGAAACTAGTTTTGGCCATACTCTCAAATCTTGGCCCTGACTATTCAGTGTTTGTTTCGACCTTCCATGCCACAAATTTGACAGCTCGAGCCTAGAAGATGCCTAAGCTTGCAGATTTCATGGAATCCCTCACAGAAGAACAAGATAAACTGGTGATGATGGGCACCATCAAACCTTCCAAAGACCAAGATTTGGTTGCTGGAGATTGAAGGGTGGATTCAAAAGGAAATAAGAAATCTAAGAAGCCACCTAAACAAAAGAGAGACGAGAACAAGTCTCAAGAGGAGCCCCAAGGCTCCAAGAAGAACTTCCAGAAGAAGAAGAACAAAGGAGAAATGAGCAAGTGTGCATACTGCAGTAAGGGCTATCATCCTGAGAGCTCCTATATGAAGAAGAAAATTGACATGCTGACCCAACTCATAGAGAAGAAAAACATATCCCTTCCTAATTGCTCAAAGAAGAGGGAGGGAGGATCAAATTCAGAGGACAGAGAGAGAGTACATGCTTTGGTTGCTGGCACATCAATCTCACCTAGTTTCATCATAGACTCTGGAGCTTCAAGACATATGGTTTCAACCAAGGAGGCATTCTCCTCTCTTGACATGTCGAAAGGTCTACCAATAGTGCTGGGAGATGACTCTCTCACTGACAGATTGGGGAAAGGAAGGATTGATCTTGACCATGGTAAGTTCAATAATGTGTTGTATGTTCTAGGTCTTACCTCTAACCTCTTGTCAGTGTATCAGATGAATCACATAGGGTCTCCAAAGAAGATCATCTTCTCCCTTGATGATGTTGAGATCACAAAGATCTTGAATGGTAAAGTCATTGCAAAAGGTGTTGTAGATCACACTTCGAAGGTATACATGTTTTCACATTTTCTACCCTACTCAAACCCCTCTTCTCTTCTGATTCATGCTAATGAGGCAAGCAAGATTTGGCATGAAATATTTGGCCATATTAAATATAAGTATCTTTATGATCTGAGTGAAAAATATATTGTCATAGGGTTACCCAAGATTAAGTTTTCCAAGGGAGTCTGTCAAGGTTGTATCCTAGGAAAACACCCAGAGCATAAATTTGAGAGAGCTAGTCATGAGAGAACCTCTGCACCTCTTGAGTTGATCCACAGTGATGTTGCTGGTCCATTTCCTCATATGTCAATGATTCAAGCCAAATATGCATTGACCTTCATAGATGAATTTTCTGGGTATTGTTGGGTTTACTTCCCGAAGCATAAGTTTGAAGTTTTTGACCTCTTCAAAGTATTTAAGGCCTTGGTTGAAAACCAGTCTGGGAGGAGACTCAAGATCCTCAGATCTGACAATGGTGGTGAGTATGTCAAGTCTAAGTTCATTCAATATTGCAAAGATGCAGGTGTTCATATGCAGCATTCAATCCCTTACACACCACAACAAAATGGTGTTGCTGAGAGAAAGAACAGATCACTGAAGGAGATGGCAACCTGTATGATAGAGGCTAAGACTTTGCCACCAAAGTTTTGAGACGAGGCTCTAAATTGTGCATCCTATAACCATAATAGGGTGCCTCATAAACAATTTGATGGTATGACTCCTTTCGAAGCTTGGAGTGGGCACAAGCCAGATGTGACCCATTTCAGGATTTTTGGCTCAAAGGCTTGGGCTAGAAGTCCAACTGAAAAGAGAAAGGATTTCCAGCCCCAAATCCAAGAGTGGCTATTTGTTGGGTATTTTGAATATTCAAAAGGGTACAAGCTGATAAAATTGAGCGCAAACAAATCCTTCATTGAAAGGATTGTTCAGTTCCAAGAAGAGCCTTCAGCAACAGTTGAAGTTGGAGAGTCTTCTTCACCACCAGAAACATTGGATGTAAGTGGAGAGACAAATGAGTTTTATGATTCTGATATGTCTGATAATGATGATTTAATTGTAGATCCTGACATTCCTACAAGACCAAAATGGTCACCAAAGACCATACATGCAGTTGGGGAACTAGCTGGAAATCCTAGTGATCCTAGCAGATCCTAGGAGGACTAGATCTTAGTTTGAGAGTGCCCTGTGCGTGAAAGACCCTTTGTTTGTAGAGAATTGCTATCTAATGGTTGAATCAGACCCACATACATATGAATATGAAACACATGATCCAAGATGGAAAACATCCATGAAATGATAATTCATCTCTGTTAGTTTTTCATCAATTAAGCTAGCATTATGATCTTAGGATATTTTCACTAAGAGAATAACAAGTACAGCAATAAAACATGAGCACATCACAAGAGACAAGAGACACAAAGAGTTTTCCTCAGGGAAACCATAAAGGAGAAAACCCTGCAACTTCCTCTAAGATAGAATCAACACCAAAACAGTAAGAGATCTCCCAAAACAGCAGTAGCCTTCTGTCTTCTATCAAGACAAAGTATTTCCTTCTCCAAAGGTGTGCCACACTTGAGAGAGAAAGTGATGTACTTCACAAGTGATAAATAGAGAGACACACACTCTCTATTTATAGTAGTCCGTTCACTTAAGTTTCCATTTCACACGTAGGCTCAACCCTAATAATTACTACTCGAGCCTACACCTTAATTAGTGTATAATAACTCAAGTGCCCCAAAACTGTGGGGACTTACCTAATGACTTGATATGACTTGTTTACATTATTAATCCTCCCGATCGGAACATCGGGGTATGACCACATGACTCAAATACATAATAGAAAACATCCCGGAATAGACATCGGGTTACAATACATAGGATACATAGAACAATACATTCCGAAGTTACATATACATCAACACTCCCTCTTAACTAGGAAGGTATTCTTTCAACACAATTTTCAGCACTAGTCTTCTTCTCTATATCAACTGGATCATCTTCGTCTTTGAGTCATCTTCAAGTCATCTTCGTCTTCAAGTCATCTTCATCTTCAAGTCATCTGGATCTGGATCATCTCTCGATCTGGATCATCACTCGATCTAGATCATCTCTCGATCTGGATCATCATCACTGGGCTGGATCTGGTTCATCACTCGATCTGGATCTTTACTGCTGGATCATCATTACTGGATCTGGATCATCACTCGATCTGGATCAACACTGGTGTTATCTCATGATTCTACTCGTCATCGGAAGTCTTTACAGAGCCAGTCTTTTTTCATACTAGATGTACCATCTCAGAGCTAGTCCTTTTTCATACGAGATGAGGCATCACAGAGTTGGTCCTTTTTCATACCAGATGTGGCATCCACTTCAGAGCTAGTCCTTTTTCAAACTAGATGAGTCTTCCCAGAGCTAGTCCTTTTTCATACTAGATGAGGCATCACAGAGCTGGTCCTTTTTCATACCAGATGTGGCATCTACTTCAGAGCTAGTCCTTTTTCAAACTAGATGAGTCTTCCCAGAGCTAGTCCTTTTTCATACTAGATGAGGCATCACAGAGCTGTTCCTTTTTCATACCAGATGTGGCATCTACTTCAGAGCTAGTCCTTTTTCAAACTAGATGAGTCTTCCCAGAGCTAGTCCTTTTTCATACTAGATGAGGCATCACAGATCTGGTCCTTTTTCATACCAGATGTGGTATCACAGAGCTAGCCCTTTTTCATGATGGATGTGGCATCCTACCCATGGAAGGAACCAATCCTCTCACCATGTCACTGCCCTTACATCCGACCATGGAAGGAACCAATCCTCTCACCATGTCGGAATGGCACTGCACTTATATCCGACCTGCTCGTCGGAATGGCCAACACTCACATCTGACATGGAAGGAACTTAATCCTTTAGCCATGAACAGAATGGTTCAACCCTTATATCTGACCTACTCGTCAGAATGGCTATATATCTCAGCACTCATATCAGTCATGGAAGGAACCAATCCTCTCACCATGTCAGAATGGATATGGGTCTCATCACTGTCTCTGGGAGGAAGCCTCGATCTGGAGAACACCAAGTCTCTCTCTGAAGTACTCGAACTTCATCCTAGCCAATGGCTTCGTCAATACATCAGCTATCTGTTCCTCTGTCACAACATACAGGAGCTTCACTGCTCCTCTCTGCACCATATCCCTGATATAGTGATATTTGATCTTGATATGCTTCGACCTGTCATGGAACACTAGATTTTCTGAAAACTTCACGCAACTCTGGTTGTCACAGTGTATAAAAGTAGCATCCAACTGGAGATCAAATATATCAGACAGTAGCTTCCGCAGCCATACTGCCTCACAACTAGCTGAACAAGCTGTGACATACTCAGCTTCAGTTGTACTCAGTGCCACACAGGATTGCTTCCTGCTAAACCAAGAGATCACACCTGATCCCAAACTGAAGCAACATCCTGAAGTACTCTTCCTGTCGATGGCACTGCCTGCCCAATCTGAATCAACATAACCCTCCAGGTTAATCTTCTGATTCGCATCATACTTGAGCCCATAATCAACCGTACCCTTTAGGTACCTCAAAATATGCTTTGCAGCAACCAAGTGAACACTTCTCGGATCTGTCAAGTACTGGCTTAAGGTGTTCATAGCAAAGCAAATATCTGGTCTCGTGTTCGTTAGGTACATCAATGACCCAATCATCTGACGATACATCGTAGCATCAACCGTCTCTGAAGAAGCATCACTTAATAGCTTCAGGTTCAATGCCATAGGTGTAGCCATAGCCTTGCAATCCATCATCCCAAATCTCTTCAGGATCTTTACTGCATACTTCCCTTGTCCAAGGAAGATTCCATCTGTACTGTGCCACACCTCCATACCTAGAAAGTAATGCATCATCCCCAAGTCCTTCATCTTGAACTCAGCAGCAAGCTTTCTCTTCGCATCAGCAATCAACCCATCTGTACCTGTCACAAATAGATCATCTACATACAATAGAAGCATTACTGGGTTGCCATCTTCAACCTTGTAGTAAAGGTTGGAATCTGCTTTACTCTTGGTAAAGCCTAAACTGGATAGAAAGCTATCAATCCTGCCGTACCAGGTCCTGGGTGCCTGTTTCAACCCATATAGGGCTTTCTTCAATCTGCATACATGAGACTCTCTGTCATGTGTCTCAAAACCAAGTGGTTGTTCTACATACACTTCCTCTTCTACTACACCATTCAAGAAAGCAGTCTTGACATCCATCTGGTGTATCTTCCACTTCGTCACTACAGCTAGAGCAAGTACTGATCTGATGGAAGTGTATCTAGCTACAGGTGAAAGGTCTCTTCATAGTCTACTCCCCCTTTCTGAGAGAATCCTCGAGCTACAAATCTTTCCTTATACTTTTCAATGCTACCTTCCGCAGTATGCTTGATCTTGTAGATCCATTTTGAAGTGACAACTGACTTCCCTTTTGGTCTTGGGACAACATTCCAAACATCATTCTTCATGATCGATTGATATTCTTCGATCATGGCATCCTTCCATTCTTTCTGTTTTGCCGCTTCTTCATAACTGGAAGGTTCTTTATCAATAAAATCACATAGTAAAGCTACATACCTGGAATTTGATCTTGTTCTCTTTCTTTCTCTGGGATCCTCATCTAGAGCCCCATATCTTTCCGCACCTTGGATAAGTTCATGTACCCAAGCAGGTTTCCTCTTATAAGGATTCTTTTCCAGAGGTGGATCTATAGGTCTTTGTGGTTCCTCGAACTCTCGATCTTCTTCTTGAGCTTCTTCGTTCATGATTGTATCATGGATCCTGGGTGCTTCTGCTTCCGCCTCTTCAGGTTCTTCAGCAGGTCTCTTTCTGGATTTGTTGTAAGCTGTGTCTTCATCAAATGTCACGTCCCTGCTGATGTCAATCTTCTTGAATCTTGGAAAGTAGATTCTGTAATCCTTCGAGCTTTCAGATTATCCCACAAATATGCCCTTCTTTCCTGAAGGGTCTAACTTTGTTCTCTTCTCTTTTGGAATATGTATGTACACTGGACAGCCGAATATTCTGAGGTGGCTAACTTCTGGTTTCTTGCCGGAGAAGACTTCTTCAGGAGTCTTGTTCTCAAGTACTCTATGTGGAGTACGGTTCTGTACATACACTGCTTTTTTGGTAGCTTCAGCCCAAAGATGCATAGGTAGATCTTGATCATGAAGCATAGCTCTTGCAGCTTCCATGATAGTTCTGTTCTTCCATTCTACAACCCCATTCTGTTGTGGATTATAAGGAGTGGACAACTCCCTCTTAATCCCTGAAACTTTGCAAAGCTCCTTGAATTCATTTGAAGTGAATTCTCCACCATTATCTGATCTAATGGTCTTGATCTTCTTTTCAGTATGGTTCTTGATCAAGGCTTTAAATTCCTTGAACTTGCTGAATACTTCATCTTTGTTCTTCATAAAATAAATCCATGTCTTTCTAGAAAAATCATCAATAAAAGAAACATAGTATGCATACCCGCTTAGTGAGTTTGATGACATTGGACCGCATACATCGGAATGGATGATTTCTAGAATTCCTTTGGCTTTGCTTTCGCTGCTAGGAAATGTCTTCTTTGTATTCTTCCCTTTCGTACATCCTTTGCAAACTCCATCATGCTTTGCTTGGAATTCTGGAAGACCTTCAACAGCTTTTCTTGCAATAGGTAGTGCTCTGTAATGCACATGTGCAAGCCTTCTATGCCAAATCTCATTTGGTTCTACTAAATCATGGATCAAGGCTTGTTCTGGATGGCCCTTCAATTTGTACAAGCCTCCTTCTTGTTCTCCAATTACTACCACATCATCGATAGTCTTTCCTTTTGACCACATGATGACTTGACCATCTATGAATGCAACCCACATACCTTTTGCATCCAATGCTGAAATAGATAGAAGGTTATTCTTGAGTCCTGGAACAAATAATACTTCTTTCATTGTTAGAGACTTACCAGAGTCTTGCTTGTATGAAGATTCCCCACTACCTTTTATTGGATATTGGTAGTCATCTCCTAGTTTCACCTTGTGGGGTGATTCATGTTCTGACAATCTCACAAAATATTCCTTCAATCCCGTCATATGTTTGGAAGCACCACTGTCTATCAACCAATCATCACTTCCATGAGTAATGTTACCTGTGAGAGCTGATATCAAAACATATTCATCCTTGCTTGAAGAATCTTCACTTTCATATCTGGATCTCTTCTTGGATGGTTCATCATCCTCTGCAGTATGAGCATGATGTCTTCTTTTGTTCCCCTTCTTCTTATGAGAGTGGCCCTTGTTCTTGGGACAGTCTTTTGCGAAGTGCCCTATCTCATCACATGTATAACATCTTAAATTTGAAATATCTCTTCTAGGATGAGAATCCTTACCTTTGGAGAAATGAGGTCTTCTTCTGCTTTTCTTGGAGTGAGCCTTGGAGTGAACTTTAAGAGCTTGGTCTTCACTTCCCATCTTCTCTTCTAGAGCTGCTATCCGAGCTTCTTCTTGAGAGCACTCTTCCCATAGTCTGCTGAATTTGACTAACTTCTTCCTAGCACAGATTCCTTGAATGAAAGCATCCCATGACCTAGGGAGGCCATTCAATGTAGTCATGACAATCTCCACATTTTCCACTTCTTCATCAACAACTTCTAATTGTTCTTTGATTTGAGAAACTCTTGTGAAGTATGACTGGATAGTTTCTGCATTCTGAATCTTCACATTCTTCAACTGTTTTCTCAGGGCCATCTTCCGATTGATGTTCTTTCCTTCAAACAATTTGGTTAGGGAATCAAACATAGCTTTAGGTGTCTTGAGAGAGGACACCTGAGGGATAAGATGATCCTTGATAGAATCAACAATGATCCTCTTTTCCATAACCATTTTCTTCTTATGGAGAGCCTTTTCCTCATCTCCCTCTGGAACTGGAATCTCCTCATGAATGTAGGAGTCTAATTCATTCTCTTCCAGGACCAGGGAGATCCTATACTTCCAAGCTCGGAATTTATCAGCCCCCTCAAGATTTTCATCAAGCTTGGTATGATGAGACATATTTAAATAAGAACCTCAAATGAAAATACAAAAGATTTTAGATCTTACCCGGTTCAAGATGTCAGATCTGAAACTTGAGCTGAAATCCTGCAGAGCTGGTTCAGGAGCAACAAGGGTTTTGTTTTCCTGGAGTTCTGTCCACCCAAATTCCTTCAAATTTGTTCCTAACTTCGATTTTGGGGAGGAGATCAATCCAGGCTTGGGCTCACTGAAAAATTCGTCTTCTGTAAAAAGCCCTAATTTTCGACCCTAGTGACAGGTCCAAAACTGAAGATCCTCCGAATTGAATTCTGTTTCGATAGAAAGATGCACCCTAGGGAGGAGAGTAAGTCCACCTTACTTTTTCTGAAAAATAGTGGAGAAAGATCCACAAACAAGGAATCCCTAGCCTCCGCAGCTGCACAGTGTCTTCTTCTCAGGTTAGCTCTGATACCATGTTAGTTTTTCATCAATTAAGCTAGCATTATGATCTTAGGATCTTTTCACTGAGAGAATAACAAGTACAGCAATAAAACATGAGCACATCACAAGAGACAAGATACACAAATATTTTTCCTCGGGGAAACCATAAAGGAGAAAACCGCGCAACTTCCTCTAAGATAGAATCAACACCAAAACAGTAAGAGATCTCCCAAAACAGCAGTAGCCTTCTGTCTTCTGTCAAGCCAAAGTATTTCCTTCTCCAAAGGTGCGCCACACTTGAGAGAGCAAGTGATGTACTTCACAAGTGATAAATAGAGAGACACACACTCTCTATTTATATTAGTCCGTTCACTTAAGTTGCTATTTCACACGTAGGCTCAACCCTAATAATTACTACTCGAGCCTACACATTAATTAGTGTATAATAACTCAAGTGCCCCAAAACTGTGGGGACTTACCTAATGACTTGATATGACTTGTTTACATTATTAATCCTCCCGATCGGAACATCGGGGTATGACCACATGACTCAAATACATAATAGAAAACATCCCGGAATAGACATCGGGTTACAATACATAGGATACATAGAAGAACACATTCTGAAGTTACATATACATCAACAATCTCACTCCAGAAGAACAACACTTGGGAACTGGTTGATCTTCCCCCAGGGAGGAAGCTAGTTCAATGTAAGTGGGTTTTCAAAACTAAGTTTTTTGCTGATGGTTCACCTTTGAAATAGAAGGCAAGATTGGTAGCCAAGGGCTACTCATAGGTACATGGTATTGACTACAATGAAACCTTTGAACTAGTGGCAAATATGGACTCCATAAGGCTAGCCTTAGCCATTGCAGCTTCGAAGCAGTGGGAGGTACATCACATGGATGTGAAGTGTGATTTTCTAAATGGATATATTACTGAAGATATTTAAATGCAGCAACCTCAAGGGTTTTTTTCTAATCCATATTTTGTGTGCAGGTTAAAGAAATCATTGTATGGGCTCAAGCAATCCCCCAGGGCTTGGTATGCCAAGATTGATGGCTTTCTGCTGTCATTGAGTTTTGTTCAATGCAAGTCTGATTCTAATGTTTATTTGAGGCTGATTCATGGTTCTTTGATGATTATTTTCTTGTATGTGGATGACCTTTTAATTATAGGAATTTCAAATGAAGATATTTCCTCCTTGAAGGATGCAATGAACCGTGTATTTTCTATGACTGATTTGGGGTTGTTGAGCCAATTCTTGGGTCTTGAAATTGCTCAATCCCAACATGGAATAAAAGTACATCAGTAAAAGTATGCTTTAGATTTGCTGAACAAGTTCAACATGAAAGATTGCAATCCAAGCAAGACTCCCTTCCTTTTAGGAGTTAAGCTTGAAGAAGCAGGTTCTTCTCCTTGAAGAAGAAGCTTGAAGAAGCAGGTAAATAATACACTGTATGGGCAGTTGATTGGGTGTTCGCTTTACCTTACAAACACTCGACCTGATATTTCTTATGCAGTAAGTGTGGCTTCAAGATACATGGATCACCCTCATGAGATCCATTGGAGAGCAGCCAAAAGGATCCTTAACTTTGTTCAGGGAACAAGAACTCATGGGATCTTCTACAAAGCTAAATCTGATCTTGATTTGATTGGGTTTATTGACAGTGATTGGGAAAGTGACAACACAAATTGAAAATCAACCTCAGGATATGTGTTCATGCTTACTGAAGGACCAATTAGTTGGTCAAGAAAGAAACAAAGTGCCATAGCACTCTCATCTACAGAAGCAGAGTACAGAGGAGTTGTAAATGCAACAACTCAATGTTTATGGTTGCAGGGGATACTTGGTGAGTGTGGCTTCGAATCAAAGCTTTCAACTATTATCTATTGTGATAATCAGAGCACCATTCAAATATACAATGATCCAGTTCAGATACAGAGAACCAAACACATTGAGATCCATATGCACTACATCAGACAACTTGTGCATGATGGCACCATTCACCTACTCTTCTGTGCATCTTCAGAACAAGTAGCAGACATCTTCACCAATTTTTTTTGTGAGAAGACATTCAGAAATCTCAAATCATTGCTGGGTATTTTTTATCATGCTGTGAAGCATGATTGATGACAATATTTTTAAATTTTTTTTTACTGTCCATGTTTAAGGGAGGATTTTCCCATTGGGTTTTTGCCTCTTTCCTTGGTTAAATGGACATGCAGTATGTAAAGGGTGACTAAGCCTTGTTGCTAGGCCCTATAGTTTTCTGATGTTTACTCATAAATTCATGCTTAAGAAGGGGTGTTAGAATAATCAACCCATAGTTAGCTACCTTAGACATTAATTGATTGATTTTTGTCTTATTT
The DNA here is from genome assembly GCA_001517045.1 of Pseudotsuga menziesii. Lineage (NCBI taxonomy): Eukaryota > Viridiplantae > Streptophyta > Pinopsida > Pinales > Pinaceae > Pseudotsuga > Pseudotsuga menziesii. The sequence goes on along the minus strand of LPNX010321690.1, from coordinate 14,009 downwards.
GCATAGTTTCCTATATTCCACTCTATTCATGTTGTCTTCCACATGTCCTAGAAGTCAAACATGCTAAAACTGAGTCATGGAGTGCTTGGGAAACCTCTTGGAAACCATATTTATCATGTCTTCTTTATTCCAGATCCTCCAAAGTGCATATCTGCTTTTTCTGCTAAGTTTCCTGTTTTATTGATAAATAAGGCAAAAGGGAAAGTAAGACTAGGTGTAGTTGACTTGTTTTTTTCTCTCATCATCCTCCATCCTTTTCTCCTAATAAAAGCATGTATGACTTGTCTTTCCATCCCTTATTATCTTTCCTACTTGACTTTGCCAATTTGTGAGCCTCCAAGTGGATTTGGAAACTGCTTTATGCACCTATGGGGGATTTGACTAGATTTAGTAAGCCTACTTTTTGACTATTTTGAATGGCATCCTTATGCATTCAAATATCTCATGTAATTATATATTGCAACAGCCTATTACTTCACAAGGTTGGATATTGGACACTTACTCAATACATATTAATGTTATGCTCCAATTTCAGTCTCCTTTGTTTGTAATTTTGCATGTTTGATTAGCAATTTTGTGAGTGCAATTGTTCTATCACTTGGGTTCAATTTCCAAATTCTCCAAGGTGAAGAGTGCACCATATTTTGTAAAGGATTTAGAGTAATTTCACTTTGTGGAGATGAGCTTTCATAGAAATGATTATGAAGACAAGGTTGCTAACTATTGTGTAGCCATAGGGGTACATTTTGAGTACACGAATTACTGGGATAAAAATGAAGAAATATTTTGCAAAGCCCAAAATATGACAGCCCTAAGAAAAATATTAAAGCAAAAGATAACAGCCGTAGGCGACAAGGGAAAAGATGTCGAGCAGCAAAATAAGCAAGAAGAGGAAGCGACGAAGAAAAGACAAGAAGAGGTGCTCAAACTATAGCAAGAAGCAGAATAGTCGTTAGCAAAAGAAGAAGCAGAGAAGAAGAGAGAAAAAGAAGAAGTTGAGAAAAGGAAATAAGAAGAAGAGGCAAATAAAAATTAGGAAGAGGTTTAAAGGTTAATATTGGAAGAAACTGGCAGAGAAAGAGACCAGGCAGAGAAAGCAGATGAAGAGCTTCAGAAAAAAGAGCACGAGGAACAAGATCATGAAAATATGGAACAGACTCAGTCTCATGATGATCTATTAGAATAATCTATTCCGTCTAGTAGCACATCCATAGAAGATCCAACTCCAGCATTAGGGTTTGAACTAATCCATTTCATCCCATCTCAAGAGTAGGAGGTAGCTGATTTAAATACCATTTTTATGAAAAAAATAAGAAAATAATTGTCATGAGAACTGAGAAGAAGGTAGACACCGGGGAAAAGCAAGGAATCATGGTAACTAAGAAAACAATCGTCCATGGGACTGACAAGGACCCAAGACTCCTTGCAAAGGAAGGTGTAGCCTTGGCCCTTGCAAATGAAGATAATGTGGATAAAATAATAATTGATTTGGAACAATATAAGAAGAAGTTTTTTCAAATGAAGGAAACTCTCAAGAAGGAAAGAGGCGAGGGATAAATATTGGAGAGCAAGCATGAAGATATTCTCAATGATATTGAGAAGTTGAGAGAGGCATGACGAATTTTACAATCTAACAAGGATGCTTTGGTATTATCAGTAAATATCATTGAAGGAGAAAAGAAATATCTCGAGAAGTAGGCTGCAGAAGCAAAACAAAAAGGAGATGCAACAAGCAAGAGAGTAGAGGAGCGAGAAGCTCATAAAATTTTACTAAGAGAACAACTTCATGTGGCAAAGGTGAAATAGATGGATATCACCCCTTTCTGGAAAAAATCCTCGATGCACCAAAAGGAGATAAATTAGGTTTTGTTGAGACTAGCAGGGGAGATGTACAGATTTAAACAAATTGAGGTCAGATTGAAATAACTAGCACTCAGCTCATTGGAATTCCAAAAAACATTATCAAAGGTGGTTGAACTTGTGAAGTACCAGTTAACATGGATAGGAAACCATCCAACATTTCCAGCAGATATGCCTCAGAATACTATAGGAAGTCTTAAGATGGACGTGGCCATATTGATGTTCGGGTGTAGAACAACAGTCATATTAAAAACAGCCATTGAGAAAACTATTGAAAAGTGTGCTAGATTCTACAAAGGAATATATTTTGTTCACAATCAGTGTATGGTTTTAACAGGTGCCCTGGACCAATATTTCTGAGTCAGGGAGGAACATTTGAAGAACTTACAGGAGATGCTGCTAAAAGGGTAAGAAAGCGTATCCAAGCTCGAGGTTGTTAGTGAGGAAGACATTAGGATCTGGATTATACAAGCTTCAAGCCGTAAACTCCTGTTGGAGGAATATTTGAGTCAGAATGTACCCAAAGTGAAGGAAATCGAGTCTTATTTGTCAAAGCATGAAGTGGCAGTGCGTGTATTGGAACCTACAGAATATCGAGTCATCAGTGAAGAAGCCCAAGCATGTAGCTTTTTTATCAAGACACCAAGTGGGCCCACTTAAATTTGTCTTATTCACAAGCTAAAGATTATACAAATTTTTATTTATTCTGTGATGCACTAAAAGACGAAAATTTGTAAAGGAAGAGTCGAGGAAGCCCAAAAGGTTGGGGCAACTCAAGAGTCATTTTTGTAAGTTGTATAAGTATAGGTAAAGTAGAGGTAGAGAGGACTTTTCACTAGCATAGTTGATGATGCTTATTGTAAGAATAACTATTTCCTTTTATAATGAAGAAGATGGAATTTTGCTAGAGAGAGTGTTGCATAAGTATCAAAGCATGTTGTGTAAAGCTGAATGGAGAGCTATTTCTTGTTTAGAAGTATATACAATCTATGAGATCAATCTTAACCCTTTGAACTACTTCTGATTTATGACTGATTTTACATTATGTGATGAATCTTATGCAACAATGAATGATGAATGTTTTAATATCATGGAGCTATCTCTTTGTTAACTTTCTGTTGTATGTATGTATCTTGGATTCATCATCTATATGTAGAATACTTTATGCAAACCATATAGTACACTACTCATTCTTATTTTATATCAATATTTCTCCTTCAGGATAGGTTAGAAGAGATTAGTTGATCTATTCTGTTACTTACATTTTATATTAGGCACTTGCATTCCATACCTAAAAGATAAAAGATATAAATAGTGGATCGGGTCGCAACCAGTAAAAGAGATTTAAAACTACACCTTAAATCTATGGTAGCCAGACCACAAACTGGATGGGTTCCCCATATCAAACAATAAACGATCTATTTGGGAATGGTTATTGGGGAGAACCCATACTGTCGGTACTTGGAATTTTTCTAGGCATCATCAAGTAGTCACAGGTCCACCAAACCTAAAGATTGATCATTAAGGAATATGTAAAGGATGTGCAAAAGGAAAGAACATAAAGAATCCATTTCCAAATAGCAACACCAAGTAAAAAGGAATATTGGAGCTTATACACTTAGATGTATGCGGTCCTATGCCCTCAACATATTTAAGCAGGTATGTATATTATGTAACTTTCGTTGATGATTAATCTCATAAGAATTGTGTTTACTTTTTGAAATCAAAAGATGAAGTGTTTGGAAATTTCAAGGAATTCAAATCCTTGGTAGAGAAACTTTCAGAAAAAAATATCAAGACACTCAGGTCAGATATTGGAGGAGAGTATAATTCAAATGAATTTGGAAGCTTCTGCAAGGGTGTCGGGATTAAGAGGGAACTTACCACTCCGTATAATCCACACAGAATGGTATTGTTGAAAGGAAGAACCAAACCATTATGGAAGCAGTGAAGAATATGATTCATGATCAAGATCTTCCTACGCACTTATAGGCTAAAGAAGCAAGGACAACAATATATCTCCATAAAAAAATATCCCATAGTGCACTTGGGTTCAAAACTCCTGAAGAAATGTTCACAAGAAAGAAACCAAAGGCAAGTCAACTCAAGATATTTGGTTGTCCAGTGTTTGTTCATATTCAAAAAGAGAAAAGAACCAAGTTGGATCCTTCCAAAAAGAAAGGAGTATTTGTTGGATACTATGAGGTAACTAAGGCCTTCAGAATCTATATACCAGGTTACCATCATATGGAAATTAGCAGAGATGTAGCCTTTGATGAAGATACATCTCTCAAGAAATCGAGAAAGTGTCAACCTGAAGAAACATCAAGTTGCAGCTCCCAGAGCTACAAAACTGATAAAGAAAGTTTCACATTCTCTTGAGGATGAGATTTCAGAAGAATATGAAATGTTCACAAATGAATTTGGCCACAAATTTCGATGCCCTAAATGTCTGATTTTCGACATATTGATATTCACAATTCGACAATCTTCTTTATTTTAAAATGTCAGTTGAATTTCACATGATTTTCAACAGAGAATTACACCCGTCAAATTTCCAACACCCGGTTTTCGAACAACCAATGTAAAATGTCACTCCATATCGGTCAGACAATTGATGACATATCCTTTATCTTTGTTAAATATCCAACAATAAATCCACTATGAAATCCAATGAATCTCCTTAATACCTGTCGAATAACTAACAGACTAAAGGCAATGTTAGTGTAGCATAGTCATCGCATTTGATGGATATTCGATGACCTCTTTCACCACTTAAAGTTCATAAATCCAATGACTATTCCTTCCTTCCAGTCGGATAACCGACGACTAGTATGTCGGTAGTGTAGCATAATCATCAGAAAACCAATGACCTTGAATAATTTATACAAAAAAATAACCCTTTGGAGCCTCTTTGGTTTGGATAACCCTAAATAAGGTTTACCCCATGATTTGAAAGTGGGTATCCTAGGAAGTGGGAAACAAAGGAAACATTAGAATTGGGGAACAACACTAGATAAGAGCAAAGGGAAAATTTAGTCTCTCTAAATCATTATTATAAGTCTTAAATGAGAAGGGGATACTTCAATTAAGAGAGGTAGAGTTACAAAGGGACATATTTCATCAACTCCAAAGGTGGAAATCAATTGTTTTCCTCAATATACCATTATAAGAGGAATGAAGCATGTATCTGAATTTGCACTCACACATCATGATAATAGTAGATAATTATGAGGATATGCTTACATGGTAAAAGGACAAGGGCATCATATATTATACAATTAAATTGGGCTATTGAACAAAAAATGAAGAAGAATGGGCTAGAATCAGAGTTTGGTGGTGGAGGGATGCGTGGAAAATTACTTGCTTATAAAGATCCATAAGAGTGCTTTGGCTAGACTTGGAAAATAAGCTACTAAATAAGGACAATTGTCAAAAAATAATTGGCTTGGTCCAAATAAATGCACTATTTGTAAAAAATAGTGAAGAACCAATAAATCATTTGTTTTGTATATTGTTCCTTTTCAGGTCTTGTTTAACAAGAGGTTACCAAAGCTTTGGGCATTAAGGTGAGATGGGAAAATGGGAATTTAGAAGAAAGTCTACTAGAATAGATTGCAAACAAAGTTGTGAACGTCCATAGGGCCCTACCTTGTGTTTTTATATATGGTATATATATGTCTAGGAATCGTATGGTATTTCAAGATTTGTTTATGACAACTTTGCAAGTAACTCACAAGATCAAAATCACTTATGAAGGAAATAAGAAACCATTAAAGGTAAAAAAACCAAAGAATCTACAAATTCTAAGCATAGACAAAGAGAATCCCTAATGATTTTTTAATGGGGCATGTTACGGGGTACCAAGGTTTTGTGGGGTTGGAGTGATAATTTTTATTGATACCTCACATTATTTTTGTCTACAACATGTTGTTGGGAATGGGACTGACAACAAGTTATATAAATCTACACTATATGGATACTTCTGAAGACAACACATGACAAAGGATTAACCATTTACAAGTTTTAATGTGAATAAAATCTTGTGATAGAGTGGGTCAACATGATAATCATCATATTAGTGACCTAAAATTTATTATGAATAAGATTGTAGAGGTAAAATCACATTTTCATGATATTTCCTTTACATGTGTATATAGAGAATTCAACACCAAAGTTGACAACTTATCCAAGGACGTTCTACTTTTGCAAGAGGGAACCTTTACTGAACAAGTGTTCAAGGGAGGAACTGTCCTACCAACTTCTAAATCTAGCTGAAGTTTATTATGTCATCTGGATGCATATGAGACCATGAAGTTTTTTTTAGGGAAAGATTTAGAAAAATTGTTGTTTTCGATCTTGGAATACCATAATATGTTAGAACACAAAGTGTGCTTGCAAACACTAAAAGGGTTAGTTTAATTTTTTAAAGATTACCTCTTTGGACATAAAATGTATATTTGATTTCAAACTTTGAAATATCAATATAATGATTTCTTTCTTAGGAGGAAATGTGCAAATAATATGAATACTTACATATTAATGGGAAAGCAAGTAGTATTAATCGAATTTCAAATTGGACAAATGCCAAAGTTTCCCTTCTATGTAAAGAGTAATTATTTCATAGAGCTAAACAAAATAACGTAAATCATATTTTGTTCTAAGCCATAGGAAAAAAATATTGTATTTTGAAATGTTAGCTGCACATTTGGTTGTATAAAAATATAAAGAAAATTTATTATCTCTTGGCAACAAAAATATTTATGAAACAAATCACACTTTTCAACTAAGATTAAAAGGCATGACTTTACTCTCAATTCTTAATGTGACAAATCCAAACTAACAATGAGGATTTAATGGCATTTAAAACATAGTATGTTTCCTTAATCCCTGAAACTATGTTTCTTTAATGCCTGAAACTATGCAAACAAATGCTAAATATTTTAGATATGCTTATCACTACATCATCAAAATTAATTGGATTTGATGCTCAACATTTACTCTTTTGGTTTCTTAAATTCACTTCCATATATTTAGGATTCTTCATGTGCTTGAGCACATCCCTTGCCTAAGGAGCTATATGGGAGAAGTTGTTGACCACCTTCATCTTATGTTTCTTCTTCACACCACCTTCATCTTCAATTTTATTCCAATTATATGCTCACCTTCATCTTATGCTCAACCACATGAAGAATTCTAAATATATGGAAGTGAATTTAAGAAATTGGGAATATTAGAGCAGGTTTGGGGCTAGTGTCTTATGACAACATTCAAAACCCTTATTACAAAGGAAAAGGTTTTTACGTTAGATGAAGTAGATTTTGGGGTTAAAAGGTTCGTAAAAGGGAAAGCTAAGGATTCCTTAATATATGGAAGTGTGCATGCCCTACCCCCACTAGATTCCAACTTATGACCACCACGAAGGAAACACATGCTCTTCACATTAGGCCCACTCAAGTAGCCACAAATTTGTTGTCAATGTTTCTATGTGATTGGGTATATTAATGAATGGACAAGGAAAATGAGATAATGGATTATTCTCATGATTCCCTTGACGATGTGGGTGAAATTCCATCTTTTACTCATAAGAGGACATCTTTGGCTTAAGGAGAGATCTATATAGAGATGGAAAAACCTTTGGATTCATGAGATGTGAAACTAGCGCTGCAAACCTATAATACCCTCTCAATTATCTCCTTGACTTGCTATTATTATTTTGGTGTTGTGACATTAAGGCACGAGGTGAATCTTGTCTTAGATTCAATTCATTTTAGTAAACAAATCAATGTTAATGGTGATTGATGGCTAATGAGGGAAGGTAAGGTTGACATAAAAAGATTATAATTACTAGAAAATGTGGAAAATGGTGACATGTATCTGCAAAAAATGGGATATGTTGATATTGTAAAAATTGAAATCCTAGGTCACTAAAGTGAATATGTTCAACATCTGGATATGTGCGCTATGTTGGTTATTGTGAGGAACAATTATGGATAAAATTTGGATATCGATCATTTAGTTAATGTAGTTTCCTTGTGTGGAATACGTGGTCAACTTTGGTTAGTGAAAGGAGGCAATTGGAAAATTGATGCAAGTTTAAATGATAGAGCAAATCGAAGTTTCTTTACATCTCCACAAAGAATTTTCTTTAATTTCATTGAAGGGAACAAGTATGAAGTAAACTCTCTATATAAAAAAGTTCAGTATTATGAAGTTGTGGTTTTAGATATACCTATGGATGAGATTAAAATCATCTATGAATTTATACCACCATCTAAATTCCATTGCGATTCTTCACCACACTTATACAACATTTTCCAATGGTTTCTTAATTATGATATACTTTGGGTTGTCGTCTACTTCCAACCTCCCTAATATAATAAGCACTATAGAAGTACTAGATTCCCCATTTTCATGTATATCTATATTGAAGGACAATAGTGGAGATGAGAAAGCTTATAAAATATTTTATCACTTAAGGTGACACAATTGATATTAGACTCTAGATAAGTTCTAAAGGGAAATTGAGAGTCTAAGGTGAATCATGGCGTATGATATTGACCTTTGCTTAATCAAGTATGAGAAAATGTAGAACTAAGGGAAACAATAGGGCATTAGTGGCAACCATAAGAGGTTATCCTTTGGCTCATGGATCCTTTTCCATTATTGATAACCCAATGCTTTTCTTCCCAATTTGTTGGAAGTTGAACTGACACATGAAATCACTGAAGAAGAGTGCTAACGCTCAAATCACAAATGAATGGGGCATATATCCTTGTGAAATTACCAACCGGATTCTTTGAGTTTTGATTGATGAATAAAATGTGAGGAAGGAAATATCAATCATATTTTTCCTGAGTATTTTTTCAAAACGTACATTCAACAAAGTTATGTTGCTTAGCCAATAAGGTCGAAATGAGTTTGTTAAATATCAGGTTTTTCTTACTTAACTGATGAGTATAATTGGAAATATCAATTCACTATGCTTTTATCTTTCCTCAATAAATACTTCTATTCTCTATAATCGTAAGGATATTCAAATATTGGCCATGGAACCTCCTAATCCATCTTAATATTGCCGACATCTAGATTAGGGTTTTGAGGCTTTCTAGAACCTAGAATGTGCACTAGAATTCTAACAGCCTAAGTGTGTGATTTTCATAAGGGGTTTCTAAACTAAACAAGCATGTATGATTAGTCAAGGTTATTTGAGTCAGTAAGGTTGGCTCAGGTAGGAAGTTTCTAATGTCTATATGGCCCATTTGGGGGTTTGAGTGGTCTCATCTATTTAGTTTCATTCACTATGCAATGGTACAATATTTCATCTGAGATTTAGATCTTGAGCCTTTAGTCATTAACCATGAAAGAGGTCAACGCGGGCCATTAATAAAGTGATTGCAAGTTTATACAGGAAATTAGATCTAGGATGTTTTATTTTATGTTCATATCATTTATTTTTATCTAATAGGGGACTTACGAATTCAACATAACAATTGTGTCAATATCAATAGATCAATTTTCCAAAACAGATTTTCCCATGTAAGCATAGAATTGATCGAAGAGGATGTAACTTATTTATAAGCCTAGCAATATATCCTTCTTAATTTCTTTTATTTGTTTTCCATTCATTTCTCTTATATTTTCTTGTGTCCTCTTTCATCTTTGTTTTTTAATTATTTAACTCCCCTAAGCACATCTTTCCTCTAAGATGGAACTTTGTTTCCTAATGGATTTATGTTTGAGCTGTAAGATTTGATGTGGGTTTAAACATCAATAACCTTGACAACAACAATAACCATGTGAGTGTTGCAAGTCATATTGGACCTCATCTAAATATTTCCTAACTTGTGCATAGAGTTTTCAAAATTTGATGTAATATCAAAAGTGATTTATGAACTTGGGAAACCCTAGGTTTGTATCTGCAATCCAATTAGATGTAAAAAACGTATCTATTATTTTGACAATGATTGTGTTACAATGAAAACCAATCAAAACCGACAACAAGGAACCTAACATTTTCAACCAACAAAACATGTTGTCTATGTTTTTGGACTTTTAAGCATATTTGATAATTTCTAAACATATTCGATATTTTCTATTAGCAATTCAAGCAAGTAAAAATAATAGGGAACAAATAATGGTACAAATTGAGCAAGTATGGAATACAAATCAAATTAACAGAAGCAAAATATGTATGAGAATTAGGAATATGTTGCTGATACTAATTATATTTTTTTGGTACAACTTACCTTGATTTGTGGAGCTTGCCACTGTCTTCATTTTCTTTACCTTTCAAAACATATTTCGACATACTACAAATATTTTTATGTTGCAATAATTTCATTTTAGGACCCATCAAATAAATATTTGCATGTTTATGAAAAAAACAAAATGAAGCTAAAAAAGTATAGTTTGAGTAGTTTGTCTCTATGAATAAAAACAACATTAATAATTAACATTTTACGGTTTATGAACATTTTTAATTTAACAATGTAAATTACAATAATATTCAAGTATAATAATTGGTAATAAGAGATCACCCGACGAAACATGGAGAAACACAACACTATGTATATAAGGCCATCGATCACATCAAAACGCCAATTTTTCCTTTGAAATGTGAAAATGTTTCCCAAGGCTATTTGTAACAAGTTCTGATGGATGAGTCCAATAGAAATAGTAAAATTTAAACACTACAATTATAGAAATAATTGTTTTTAATGTATAATTCCTTACCATTCATTGAGCTCCTCTCTGTTTTGAGAATAATTTAATATTCACTACTAAACAAGGCCAACCACGCAAAGATGGAAGCTCTTATGGCCCCTCCTCCCCCCTCACATCACTCTCAATTCCCCAAACTCAATGCATATACTTGCAAAAAACCATTTGGTGCAAATTCATGCATTGAATATCTGAAAAAAAATTCATTAAACCATTCTTTAAATCATTCATTAAACCATTAATTCATTCAATAGCTGAAAAAAATTCATTAAAACATTCATTAAATCATTCATTAGCCAATAAAACCATTCATTAAAGCATCCATTAAACCATTCATTCATTAAATAAAGGAAAAAACCATGCACAACATTGTATTATAAAAAATAATTACTCAAACTTTCTTCAGTCACTTCTTTTTTACTTTTCTTCTCTTTACAAAATGAGCAAGAAGCACATCTTCTGGAATATGTTGTTCGGTTCTTGGTGCTTCATCAACTTGTCCTGATGTCTCCCTAGTAGATTGTTCACCACATGGATCTTGTGGAAAGGGGCTCGGAACTGCTGCAATAATGTGAAAACGTTGCATTTTTTTGTTATATATAATTACAAATATTTCAATTAAAAAAACATTACAAAGGTGTTTCTTTACTTGGCGTGGGAACATCATGTTCTTCATTATCCTGTCCAGTCTCAATCTGTATAGTGTGACCATCTACATGCTCTGCAGTTGAGATATGGAGAAGTACAATTAATGTTCACCATCTGCAATTATCTATACAAAATAGTAGCATATTAATAAATTCATTACCAGGAATCAAAACATGATCTTCGACTAGTTGGTGTACATCATCAACATTAAGGGGATCATTGCTTTCCTGCTCAAAACATAATAAATATTTTATGTTAATTTTTTATAACGAATAGATTGCATGACAATTAATAATTTTTCATTAAACTACATAGATTTTATATACCTGTGCACCAGATGGATCACCAGAAGACCATGTATTCCCAGAAAATATTTTTCGGCATTCAACAACAGCTTCAAATCCATGTTGGAAGCCAAGCTTCAAGTCTTCCTGAGTGGGCACTTCTTTGAATCAGTAGGCCTGCATATTTGCATAATGTCATTAATTTTACATTTTGCGCTGGATTAAAATGAAAATAATTTTCTATTTATTATTTATATGCAATATCGGTTTTTCAATACTTACAATTCATGCCGCCAAATTCGAATAACCACCAAGCCCAAGCTTGTGCTGAATAATTTTATCTAGTCTTGCCTTTGTGGCCTTTGATGTGTTTAAGAACCTAATAAAGTGTTGAATTACGTTAGATTTTTCAAATTCGATATAAAAAAATAATAATAATACGGCTTACCATTACATTGTGGAAAGTATTGCATACCTCCCTGTTCCTGGTGGTATCTTTCCTATTTTTCTCAGATCCCTCTCTTTTCCATCTTCCATTAGAGATTTCCACTCCCTTGATGGAATCATCGGAGGGCACTCATACCTAGGGTTCCTTTCTAGGTGAACCCTATATTGGTCTCGGGCAATCTTCATATGTTTTCCAACCTTCTTTAGGACCTTTGTTGTATCGAATATATCTTTGCCAAATAGGACAACAAGCAATTAATCATCTCATCCTTTAATTTTTTGTCTGTTTGTCCCACCTTTTGCGGATGGTGGGCCCAAATATCTCCAAGGTCAAATCATTTATATTTTTATAAAAAACATGATTTCATTCAAAACAATCATGCCATCATTGGTTTAAAAAACAATTATCGGTATATTACAATCAAATTATAAAAACTAAATTGAACAATCTATAATTAGTTGGAATATTATCTATCTTTATTGTAACAAGTTCCTTGTTCACAAAAAATGTTGTCTCTATTGAACCCGTGCTAGTGAAACAGGAAGATCCAAGAAATGATGCTTCAGCATCAACATTACTATCAAGCTCTGCCTCCACCCCTTCTTCTGCACAATCTAGTGTGTATCTATCAACAGCGACTACACCCTATGCTGGCCTCGGGGGTGTCACGAAACGTGTTGCCGACTGTTCGGTCAAAAACACGGGGGAAATATGTGGTGTACATGGTGTGGTTTGCTCACTGGGCCCAACACCGCCTTCACCACCAGTGTGTGGTCGCAGAAAATTCTATAAATACAAACCATTCAATTATAAGTTCACTATCATATAAAAGCAAAAATTTTAAAGTTCTAAATGAATTCATATTATGATTCCGCAACTTACTTTCAAGGCCTGATATCTCTGCATCAACACTTTCTTTAATCTTGTATGTCTGTGGAATTATGAATAACAGACGAAGCATATTCACATGAATTTTTTTCAAGGTATTCTCTAATAGCTTCATCGGTTCTAGAGAAGAACTAATGTCAACATAATTCAATAACTCATTCACATAAAAATCTAAGGACTGTTGTGTTGTTGTTTCATAAACCGAATCATTTGTCTGCAACAAAAATATATAAAACATTGCTTACACGTTGAAGCAATAGTCTGAGAAAAAAATTATATTAATAAAAAATATCTATCATGATAGATTCCTACAATTACAGCTAGGTTTACTTGATGCCTGGATGATGGTATGGTCTAATCAATTGCTAGGGACTTTCCTCGATCATCCACATGCAAAAAAAGTAGACAACATTATCTTAATGAACGTAATTATACAAAAGAAAAAATACATAACAAAATAATCATTATGCTACATTTTATATATGTGTACAATTTTGAAGTATTTAAATTGTAGAATTACATTCAAGTTTACCTATTGTGCCGAGGCTACAGTCGTCTGATCAACAGTCGGGTGGCTTCCCCGATCAACACTCTGCATGAAATATAGATAAAATTATATAAAACAAATGAGTATACTATTGAAAAAACATAACAACAAAATTGTTTGTACATATTAAATTTGTACAATGGCATCGATGTATACCTGTCGCCTCAAGGAAGTTCTAGTAACATCTACTGTGAGGGAGGTGCCCCTGACAGAACCCTGCATTAAAAACATATTAAAAGTGACGTAACGAAACCAAAATACTCACTAAAACAATTTAATAACATAAAATTTTTACGTATACCAGTTTCCTCAAGGATGGTGTACTCATTTCACCAGCTGTTGGGGTGATGTGCCCCCGATCACCTCCCTGCAAAGTCAACATAGAAAATTCAATCAAAAATTATAATTATCTACTAACGAAAAATCCTAAAGATGTTAAAATAATTAATAAAAGGTTGGGTAAATTGTTGGATGGACCACATCCATACTAATCATGTTTGTATCTACGCGAGGGTGATTCCATGAAGATGGGTAACACTTTTTGGCCAAATTTGGCAATGAAAACCTGATTTTTTACTCATGTGCTAGATAGAAGCCCTCAAAACGCATA